>JAUTBS010449782.1:0-23260 GCA_032361285.1 Aequorea victoria | reverse complement strand
AAAAAAAAAAAACTTTCCTCTAAAAATCACAAAAAAAATAAATAAATAAAAAATTCACAATTTTTTTTTCCACAATTGGTAACCCAGTAACATTAAAAATATTTTTTTATTCTAAAAAAAAAAACAATTCCTCTAAAAAAAATTAAAAAAAAAAATTTCACCAAACGCATTTTCTCTTTTCAGAAAACTCTTTTCAGAAACACTTTTCAGAAAACACAACCAAACGACACCATGGTTTTTCTTGGAAGATCAAACTTTCATGATGGAAAATGGGATTTTTAGAAAAGTCTTTCAAGGGTCCTTTCAAACTACTATTTTTTCTTGATTTATTTTCTCCCTTAATTTAGTTATTTTATGCATTCTTCTCCTCATGAGGTATATTTATGTATATATGTATTTTCTACAAGTATTCAATCATGATGGAAAAACGTTTAGAGTGTAAAAAATAGGATGCTTCCATTTATGGTTAAAAGTCCCATTAAGTTTCCTAACATGCTTTTTTTTTCATTCTTTTTTTCCCCTGTATGTCACATCACCATTCTCTCATGGAGGAGAGAGGGTGTGCCAGCAAAGGGGGTGCTTGGGTGATGTCAAAATTATTTTTTTACTCATTTTATAATTTAGGAATTTGATGTGGATCCCATTTTAGTTTTGGATTAAATTTTTGGGCTTTTTGAAAATTCTATGAGTTATTTACTTAATTGGGTCTTGAATTATTAATTTGGGCTTTAGACTCTAATTTGGACCAATTAATTTAGTTTATGAGTTTTTGGGCTTCAAATTTCATGTTGGGCTTTAGCCCACAATTTCTTCTTTGGGGTGTAATTTAGAAGGCTAAACTTTATTCTTAATACCTAAGTTCATTAGGTTTAATCCATGGGTTTATTTTCCTAGAATCATTAGGATTTATGAAAATTTAAATCTAGGGTTATAGAAACCCAAGTCTTTACATCCTACCCCCTTAAACAAAATTTATTTCCAAAATTTGTAAGTTACCTCTATTCTCAAAGAGTTGAGGGTGATTGGTGCGCATGGCATCCTCTCTTTCCCAAGTTGATTCTTTGACTCCTCAATGCCGCCATAGAACTCGTACTAGCAGAATGGTCTTTTCTCATAGTACCTTTTCCTTATGATCTGTAATCTTGATAGGATGTTCCTTGAAGGTTGCATCATTGTTTAGCCTGAGCTCCTCCCAGCTTAGCACATATGCTGGATCCGCCATATATTTTCGTAGCATGGAGACGTGGAATACATTGTGCATCCCAGAGAGTTGGGCCAGTAAGGCTAATCTATAAGCGACTTCTCTAATTTTTTGAAGAATCTCAAATGGCTCGGTATATCTTTGAGCGAGTTTTCCTTTTTTCTCGAATCATACGGCTCCCCTTCGAGGATGAATCTTCAAAAAAACATGGTCGCCAACATTAAAGCTCAAGGGTCGGGTCCGTTGGTCTGCGTAACTCTTTTGCCGACTCTGCGCAATTATGAGACATTTTTGAATGCGTTTAACTTTGTCCGTGATCTCTTGTATAATCTCCGGCCCCAAAACAATGTTTTCTCCTACTTCTGCCCAACATAAAGGTGATCGACAAGGTCTCCCGTATAAGGCTTCGTAAAAAGTCATACCGATGCTGTCTTAAAAGCTGTTGTTGTAGGCGAACTCCACGAGCGGTAGGTGCATCTCCCATCTTCCCTCCAGGTCCATTGCACATGCCTGTAGCATGTCTTCTAGGGTTTAGATCATACGTTCAGACTGTCTGTCAGTTTGGTGGTGGAAAACGGTGCTGAAACATAAGTTCATCCCCAATGCTTTTATTAGACTTCCCCAAAAGTTTGAAATGAAGCGTAGATCACGATCTGAAACAATTGATGCAGGCATACTGTGTAACCAAACTATCTCCCGAATGTTGAGTCGACTTAGTGATTCCAGAGTATCCGTGACTCCTACCGGTAGAAAGTGTACAGTCTTGGTTAGTCGGTCGACTATTACCCAGATAGTGTCGTGTCATCGAGGTGATCTTGGCAATCCCATGACGAAGTCCATGGTAATGTGCTCCCATTTTCACTCAAGTATAGGCAAGGGTTGCAATCTTCTCCCAGGTCACTGATGTTCGGCTTTTACTTATTGGCAGGTCAAGCATCTGGCCACGAATCCTGCTACATCATTTTTCATTCCGCTCCACCAGTATTGTCGTTTGAGGTCTTGGTACATTTTGTTGCCTCCTGGATGTACTGCAAAGCTAGATTGGTGGAATTCTTTTAGTATTTCTTCTCGTGGGCCATCAACTTTTGGTACGAATGTTCTGCCCTTGAACTTTAAATTCTCGTCGGTGCCTAGGGTCCAGTCGGTAGTTATGCCGTCAGTTGATATTTTGGACTTCAGGAAGATTATCTCTTGATCTGGTTCTTGTGCTTTTGCAATCCTTGTGAGTAGAACCGGTGTCGTCGTTATCGCGCTTAGAATAAACTCGTTGGTTTTCTCGTTAAAGCCGATGTTGAACTCTCCTATTGTTTCCAGCATGTTCCATCGATCTATCGCCAAACATGCTACAAGACTGTGATCTTTACGGCTCAGAGCATCAGCCACAATATTTTTTTCCCGGGATGATAAGCCAGCTTGAAGCGGTAGTCTTCCAGGAACTCCATCCATCTCTGTTTTCTCATATTTAGGTCTTTTTGCGTGAACAGGTACTTGAGACTTTTATGATCAGAAAATAATTTGAACTGCTTCCCGTATAAAGAGTGGCATCAGGTTTTCAATGCAAAAATAATGGTTTCCAGTTCCAGATCATGTGTGGAGTAATTTTTCTCGTGGGGTTTCAATTGTCTAGAACCGTAACCGACCACCTTCCCGTTTTGCATCAGAACACATCCTAATCCCTTCTTCAACGCGTCACAATACACGGCGTAACTCACGTCTCTTTTCAAAACCACAAATATTAGGGCAGTTGTTAAACGTTTCTTGAGCTCTTGGAAAGATTCTTTACATGACCCGTTCCATTTGAATTTGATCCCTTTCTGAATTAATCGCGCCATGGGTTTGGCTAGTCTTGAGAAGTCTTGTATAAACCTTCGGTAATACCCTGCTAGTCCTAGAAAACTTTGAATCTCAAAAACTGATTTGGGCTGCTTCTAATCCAGTACAACCTCTACTTTCGATGGGTCAACAGAGATTCCTTCCTTTGATATAACGTGGCCAAGAAAGTTTACCTCCTTTAACCAGAACTCACATTTGCTCGCCTTTATGTATAATTGGTTCTCTCTTAGTACTTGCAAGACGATCTTCAGATGTTGTTCATGTTCCTCCTCAAACGAGGAATATATCAAGATGTCGTTAATGAATACGACTTCGAACTGATCCAAGTAGGACGATAAGATCTTGTTCATTAGGCACATGAACACGGTAGGGGCGTTGGTTAATCCGAAAGGAATTAATACAAACTCGTAATGGTCGTATCGCGTTCAAAAGTCATTTTGGGTATATCTTCTTCTCGGACCCTCAGTTGATGGTAACCTGATCACAGGTCGATCTTTGAATAAAAGGATGAACCTCTAAGCTGATTGAATAGATCGTCAATTCTAGGAAGTGGATAACGGTTCTTTATCATGACTCGATTCAATTGTCGATAGTCGATGCAGAGTCTTAGAGAACTATCTTTCTTTTTGGCAAAAAGTGCTGGTGCGCCCCATGTCAACGTGCTTGTTCTAACAAATCCTTTTCCAATAGTTCTTGTAATTGTGTCTTTATTTCTCGTAATTATGCAGGTTCTATTTGGTGAGGATCCATGGATATGGGTGCCGTTCCAGGTTGTAGTTCAATACAAAAATCTAGGTCCCACTGTGGTGGTAGTCCCGGTAGTTCTTCAAGGAAAATATCTTCATAGACGTTTACTACCCATGGAAGGGGTGTAGTCTTTTGGCTTTCATCGTTGAGCATAAGACTTGCTAGTCTTGCAGTTAGGTCATCGGTCCACTGAATCTTTTGACTGACTCTGGGTAAAGGGTTATGTCTACCCCACTTTAAATGAAAGCATGATCCACTAGGGGTGTAAGCCGTGTTCTTCTTTTTGTGACAATCGATATTTTCCCTGTGCTGGGAAAACTAATCCATTCCCAGGATGATGTTGTAGATGCACATATCGATGACCTGAAGGTCGCATGTTAAACGTATGCCTAAAACTTCTATTTTGCATGACTTACATATTAGGTGAATGGGTAAGCATTCTCCCAAAGGCAAGGCTACAGTCATAGCTGTGACCAGAGGTTTGAGGGGTAATTCCAAGGTTGTGGCACATGTTCTTGAGATGAAAGAGTGTGAAGCACCCGAATAAAATAACACACATACCAGAGAGTGATAAAGTATAAGAGTACCTTCAATCACGAAAGGTTCCTCCTCCTCTTCTCCATTTAGAGCAAAAATCCTTCCAACTGCTCCGGAGGGTTGCGCAGGCCTTCCTGGATTTTTGAATTGGTTACTCCGTGTCCTTTGTTGGTTGAAGCTCCCCAGTTTTTGGGTTGTCATCTGTGCTCCCCCTGACTCTAGAGTCCGATTGTAGGAAGTTTCCCCTGGGCCGCTGTCCCGTGAAGTGTAGGGCAATCCCTTCTTATATGCCCCAGTTGTCGACACTCAAAGCAGATAACGTGAGGGTTTGACCGGGAGTTCGTATTGTGCCCTTGTCGGTTTTGCTATTGGGGTCGGGAGTGTGGTTTTTGTGGGTTTTCTCCATGATTAATCCTTTGGGTCCCTCCGTGGATTGGTCTACCCTTTCTTTGGTTCCAGTTTTTCTGTGAATCTGTAGTCTTAGCTTTGGCCATCAGGGCCATTTGTACTACTTGGGAGAATATTGGAAATTACATGAAAGAAATCCTCCCTCTGACAGATGGCTCTAAGCCCCATTCAATGTGTCGAGCCTTTGAATCCTCATCGAGAATTAGGACTGCGGCGTGGCGAGCAAGTTCTTCAAACCGACTGACATATTGGGACACACTCATTATTCCTTGTTTTAGGTCAAGGAATTCTAGCATTCTTGCTTCTCAAACTATTTCCAGGTGAGAGTGGTCATGTTCTGATTGTCCTTTTCCATGGACCACCAGTGATCTTCCTCTTTCTCGAGTTGATAGACGGCCAATGCAATCTTATCGCCATCGCTCTGGATATCCATCATGTCCAGCATTTTCATTACCATTCTAATCTAGTTTTATGCCACACACGGCTCTTCTTCCCCTCTAAACACTAGAGCCCTTTGCTTTTGAAATTCAGATAAAAGCAAGGCTCAATCCCGTTGGGTCCTAATGGGCATGGGGTTTAACGAGGTGGCTAATTGTCATAGGATTTGTACTAACCCTTGTACCTCTGCATTATGGCTGGGTTCAGCATCTTGATTGTAGCTTCTCCTTCCTCTTCCAGCCATCTATTTGGTCGGTATCTGATTAAAGGGTTAGGGTATTGTATAAGTAAGATGTTTGGAAAACATCACGTTGGTTATTTTACTTATCTATATTTAGTACAAGATTAGATTTCGACTATAGTTATAAAACTTATCATTTCATACATGGCAACAAAGTTTTACAATCCGTCATGGAACAGTTTATACAAAATTTGTTAGGATTCAGAGAAGATCCAAAAACAAAATCCTAACATTCTCGTTCCTTTACATAATTCTAAGCTTTATTGCACGGAGAGGTGTGGATAGTCCCTCCTGACCACTAGCTCCAATTCCCACGTCACTTCATGAATCCTGTAGCATTCCTAGTGCACTTTCACGTACCAGTTCCTGTTTGCTATGGGGTTCCATTTTTCCCGGTCAGTAGATAAGATAGGCCACTTGGTATAGGTCAGACTGTGGTTAAAATTGAGTTCCTCTTCTAGACCGAAGATGCGGTCTTCATCTAGTGGTCGGTGACGCTAGAGTAGTTTATACGGTGCAATGTCTCCTATTCGATTAGCAAATCTGGGTGGTACCCCCAATCAGATAGATCTATCCCCACATTGTTCGGTGATGAACAATGGTCGAAGGAAGTAATAGGAGTACACAAGCGTCTTCCACCTGCATCGAACTAGTGGGGCAACTTTGGCGTACACCATTGTACCCATAAGGTATTACTGGGGTGCGTTCGGTTGTCTCCATCAAAGTGGGATCCCTTCATTCTCATCTAATTCTACTGGTGGAGCATCCTCACCATTATCTACTTCGCTGAGAACCTCTTTCAACTCAGCATCACTCTTTTCATCATCAACCTCATTTTCTAGGTTGTCAGGGTGATACTAGGCCAAAGGTTCTGCATGGATCGGTTCCTCTTCATCCTATGCGTCAGGTAGAACTTCATCGTCCAGGTTGACAAATTCCTCAAAAAATTCTTCGGGTTCAGAGTCAGAAGACATCCTACAAGTTGTAAGTAAATAGGCTTAGTTTATATAATAAATCTTTTCTTTGTTCATAGTTTATGCTTAGGTTATAAAATATAGACTTATAATAGAATTTTTGCTCAACGGTCACAAGGTTTCCCCATAACTTAGGCCTCTAAGGTTCACTAAACCTAAGCACTGATACCAAATTGTGACGCCACAAAAATTTAGTTCATCAAGAGACGTAATTATAGTACATAGGGTTATTCTAACATCGAATATCAACCATAGTTTAATATATATCTTAAGATAATAATGTTATCATTTTCACCTACTTAGAATAACCTATTTTAATGTATGTTATATTACAACAACACTTTAAAGAAATTACAAAAATATAATTCATCCGGCGCGACCGCCGTATGTTCATGTGAGCCACGACTCTACGTATTCTTTGATGGGATCTTCGGCCATCATTTCTTCTTCAATTCCTGGTATAAAACGCCATGAGCTGCAAAACCCAGAAAGAAACTCCAAAAACCTAATATTTCTAACACATAATACATGGCAACAACTTATAACAAAGTATGATTATGCATGGTGACAGACTATGAACACAATGAGAATTCTTTTAACGCCGAAAGGATAACACAACCCAAACACACATCCCATGAATTTTTCAATAGAACACCCAGAGTATCATGATCCGGTTTCCCATAGGTAGTCTATGACTCATAGCGGGTTAAGTACCCAACCGGTTCATACGAGCTCCCGACTAGAATCAATCTTAAAACCCGCCTTGTCACACTATGACCCGTAGCGAGTTACATACTTCACTACTTCATAAATTCCCTAAGAGCAATGATGTGCAGCTAGGCTAAGAGTCCAAATCCCAGTTCGTGGCCAACCTTGCCCCAAAAATTGCCACCCTAACGTGTCCTGATGTAGTGGCCCGTGTTAAGTTCATAAGTTAGAATCGGTGCACAAAAGCAACAATCGTACCCATCACAAGGTTACATCATGGAAGGGAAACCAACCCAATCCAATAATAAGAAACATACCTAAGTCACAAACTATGTGGACTTATCCAACACAACAACATTACATCAAGAAACAAACCTAACCAAGCTAGACACAAGGTGCATACCTCCACCTAAGACTTAGGCCATGCATGATAGATGTTATAATCACAAGACTAAAGTTCATAAAACATTTTACTTAGTTACAAAAACTCATTAATAAACATGGATGATGTTGAAGAGGGAGAAACATGTCATAGGAGTAGGTAATGACTTAACCACAACACTTTCCACCAAAACACACAGTTCCAGAATCTGTCAAAGTGCTTCAAAAATACTTTAAAAATACTAAACCTCATTAAAAAATTCTGAAAATATACAGAGAGCTGTAATATTGTGTTATATAAACTTTTTATGAAAAAACCGAGAACTGGTTGTGGATAGAGAAGGGCTTAAAAATTCGTACAAACCATTTTGTTGAAAAATGAGCTTGTTTGGGAGAAACAATATATCTTGAAACCTACCCCACGAAAATGACTTTTATAAATTTTGAATGAAACTAGACCCATAGACCTTTCTTTGAATAGGTGTCTCATCTTAAGATGATTTCTCTAGAAAATTCTACAAATGTTCAAAGTGGGATGTTTTGCCGCCTCACTGTCACAGAAACTTTAAAAATAGCATAGGAGTTCAAAATATATTTTTTGGGTCCAACCAAAAACCAAACACACTCAAGACATCCTAAAGAGATTCTGTTGGAAATAGCTTTTAATTTTGAAGATATTTGCTTTACACGAAAGTTCCTAAGATCGCTTAAAACCACACTGTTTTGGGTTAAATCTAACATTCACACACAATCATCATACTTATTCTATTTTAGCATATCCAAGGCATGTCCAAACACATGATAGCAACACAATATGTTCATTATAAGGTATCAATCATCTCTTATATTATTTCTTCTTTATCTTTAATCATTAATTTTTTTTCCTAGAACAAGGTTTCATACTTTCTTTTCTTGTTTTCTTAGTTCATCTTTCTTCTTGTTCATACTTCGTTTATCTTAGAGAGGGTTAGAGATAAAAAGATGATATTATGAGAGAAATAGAGAACTTAAAGAATTTCTTACTTGGTAGGTCTTGGTCTAGAGATTCAAGGACTTAGCTTTAGTTTCTTCCTCTTTTCCTTCCTTTTTTCTTCCTTTCTTTTTCCTTCTTTCTTCTTCCTTTCCTTTTCTTCTCTTCTTCTTCTTCTTCTTACTTTGGGCAAAAATTCTTGAGAGAGGGAGAGTGGAGGACTTTGGCTCAAAGTGTGAAAAATGGTTCTATTTATATGCAAGGGTGGAGTGTAGGACTTTTCAAAGTTTTATTTTTTTTTCTTTCTTTAATTGTCAACCCAAGAGTCATCTCATTCATGATGTTGTTTTGTAAAGAAAAATCTTCTAAAATGGTACAAGATGACCTAGGGGAATAGTGGTTTTGTTTGGAAGATCAAACTTTCATGATGGCAAATGGAGTTTTTGGAAATGTCTTTCAAGGGTCCTTTCAAACCACTATTCTTTCTTGATTTTTTTTTCTAATTTAGTTATTTCATGTATTCTTCTCCTCATGAGATATATTTATGTGTATATGTATTTTCTACAAGTATTCAATCATAAGAAAAAAAGGTTTAGAGTGTAGAAAATAGGTTGCTTCCATTTGTGGTTAAAGATCCCATCAAATTTCCTAACATGCTTTCTTTTCTTTTTTTTTTTCCTTGTATGTCACATCACCACTCTCTCATGGAGAAGAGAGGGTGTGCTGGCCAAGGGGTGTTTGGGTGATGTCAAAATTGCTTTTTTTTTTCTCATTTTATAATTTAAGAATTTGATGTGAGCCCTATTTTGATTTTAGATTAAATTTTTGGGCTTTTTGAAAATTCTACGAGTTATTTACTTAATTAGGCCTTGAATTATTAATTTGGACTTTAAATTTAATTTGAGCCCATTAATTTAGTTTATGAGTTTTTGGGCTTAAAATTTCATGTTGGGTTTTAGCCCACAATTTCTTCTTTGGGGTGTAATTTAGAAGGCTAAACATTCTTCTTAATGCCTAAGTTCATTAGGTTTAATCCATGGGTTTATTTTTCTAGTATCATTAGGGTTTATGAAAGTTTAAATCTAGGATTATGGAAACACGGGTCTTTACATCTAGCACATAAGCAAACACTAAACATAATATCATGACGATTAACAGTTAAGTAAAGAAGACTACCAATCATACATCGATACTTTTTACTGTCAAATGATTTACCTTTGTCGTCCTTGTCAATTATTGTTGATGCTCATAGGAGTTGTGCTTGGTTTTGCATCCTCCATTTCAAACTTTTTTAATAGTTTTTTTGTGTACTCTGCTTGATTTATGAAGGTTTCATCCTTTGTGTTAGCCTAAAGGTCTTTCAATCAAGCTTTCATTTGGTTTTGACTTAACAACATATTGATTTAATTATTGAAAGTCGTTAGTCAAATTAATTTGATTATCCTAACAACTTGTCTGTTCAATAAGAAAGTATTTTCAGGATTAATCATCTTTTTAAAGCCCAATAATCTAGCAAAAAGTCAAGAGAATACATCGAAGATGTTAGAAGACTTTTGGAGATTGATAGGTCCAAGAAAAACATTTTAGTGAAATCAAATGGACAGAAGAAGGGGTCGACACCAATGAGGATTTGAGTCTTGACACCTGAAGCAGCAATCAAGCTTTGAGTCGACACCAGAGAGAAATGAGTCAACACAAAGAAGACCAGCTCAGATCTTGAAGCAGTAAGATGTTTGAGTCGACACCCAAATGGGTTGAGTCGACACCTGGAGTGCCTCAGAAGAAAGGGTCAACACCAATGAAGGTTGAGTCGACACCAGAGCATTCCCGTGGGCACCTATATTTTGAGATCCAGAAATTCAAGAAAAGGGTCCACACTTAGATGGTTGAGTCGACACCAGTAGATCCAGATCTCAGATCCAAAATAGGTTGAGTCAACACCTCAGAGATTGAGTCGACACCTTCGTTGCCCAGATCCATTTGTGTCGACACCGAGGAGCTTAGTGTCGACACCTGCGCGGAGATTTCAAAATCGCTGAAGGCTGTAACGGCTAGTTTTTCGAGTATTAAATGCTTCAACGGCTAGTTTGACCTATCCAACGGTCATATCCTTACTCCTACATTTAAATAAAATAGAGAACATAAGAGATAAAAGAGAGAAGAAGATCAAATCAGAAGAACAACTCAAAATCTCTTCTACATCAGTTTACTGTCCTAAAAATCTCATACTCTATTTTTATTCAAAATTCTTTCTGAATACTTTCCTCTCTTCTCTTCTCTTCCCTTCTCCTCTTTATTGATTGTAAATCATTTGAGAGAGAGAGTGATTATTGTAGTGAGTTTTATTGATTGTAAATTATCTCACAAAGAAGATCACCAAACCTCAACACTACAAGAGCCTGATTTCGATTCACCAACTTAAGGAATTCGATTCTATAGCTGCTCTTCATCCTTGATTGAAGAAGGTGGTTTCGCTTCACCCACTCAAGAAGAATAGGGTTCGATTTGCCTGCAAGAATAATAGGCTACTATTCGCTTGGAAAGAATAAGAGGTTATGCCTTGCCTGTAAAGAGGTCGGTATCAGTGGTTTCGATTCACCCATTAGAGAATTCGATAGTGAATTTCCAAAGCTCTTTAGGGAGTGGACGTAGGTTGAGTTGACGGAACTACTATAAAACGTGTTTGCATCTTTCTTTCCTTAACTCTTTAAATTTTTGCTTTTAATTGCTTTATTTCCGTTGCATTAACATATTATTTTTTTAAAGAGTTGAAAAAGTTTAAAGTTTTTCTATCAACCCATTCACCTCCCCTTTGGGTTGATCTTATCACTACCCTAGTGGCCAACAATTGGTATCAAAGCTAGACTCTTCATATAGGCTTAACATCCTGTAGGAGATCCTATGACAAACATGAATCAAACTTGTATTTTAGCCGAAAGCCAATCTATTTTTAGACCCCCACTTTTTAATGGGTCTAACTACACGTATTGGAAAACTAGGATGACATATTTTGTTCAATCACAGGACATGGCTACATGAAAAGTCATTGTCAATAAACCCCTCATTCCTAGCACTATAACCGAGGGTACATCCATTCCCAAACCAGAAAATTTATATAACGATAGTTATTGGCAAATGTTGCATACAAATGCCAAAACTATGAACCTTTTACATTGCGCACTTGGTCCCGATGAATTCAATCGAATTCAAGACTGTGATAATGCCAAACAAGTATGGGATATGTTGCAAGTTGCACATGAAGGAACAAATCAAGTAAAAAATTAAAAAATGGATTTACTTGTTAGAGATTATGAAATATTTAAAATGCATAATCATTAAAGTATCTCTGATATGTTTTCTCGCTTTAATATCATTATTAATAATTTAAAATCTGTTGGAAGATTTTTTTCCAATGTTGATCTTATCAGAAAAATATTGAGATCACTTCCAAAAGAACGGAGACCGAAGGTCACAGCTATTGAAGAAGCCAAGGACCTCACCATTCTCGCCTTGGATGAGCTGTTGGGTTCCCTCTTAACCCATGAATACACTTTGAAGGATGAAGAAGGAGTGAAAGGAAGAAAAAATCTTACCTTCAAGTCTACCAAGAACTTTGAGCAAGAAGAAGAAATAGAAGATGAAGAGGACGATGAAGAAGTAGCCCTCCTCTCTAAAAATATTGCAAGAATCTTGAGGATGAAAAAAGAGCAAAAGAGAAGACTAAAAGAAAAATCCAGCAGTGACTTCAATGAAGAAGAAGTCAAGTGCTACAACTGTCAGAAGCTAGGCCACATCAAGCCTAACTGTCCACTGCTCAAAAAGGACAAAAAGAAGTTCCCAAAGAGAGCTATGAAAACCACATGGGACAACATGGATTCAAGTGAAGAAGAAAAAGAATCCAGTGGCAGTGACACCTCAAACCTTGCTCTCATGGTATTCGGTAATGAGGTAAATTATTTTTTAAGTTTTAAAAATGATAGTGATATTGATGAGGACATGCCCTCTAATGATGAGCTCCAAGAAACTCTAGAGGATTATTTTAAAATGATTAAAGAACTAAAATCTAAAAATAAATCATATAAAAAAGAAATCATTTCTCTTAATTCAAAAATTGAATTTTTAAAAAATGAAAAGCATACTTCAAAAGTCACAAATGATTTTCAAGAAGAAAATATTTCTTTAAAATAAAAAGTAAATGATTTAAATAAAATCATAACTAGATTTGCTCAAGGTGATAAAAATCTAGATATGCTGCTTGGTACAAAATGTACCTCTAACAAAGATGGACTTGGTTTTAATCCTAATGATAGGAAAACAGTCATAAAAGGTGTCCTTATTGAAGCTAAACTGCCAAAACCTATGAGCTGCAATTTTTGTGACAAAAATGGCCATATTGCCAAATCTTATTTTTCAAGATTAAAAAGCAACAAACCTACCAAGAAGGTATGGGTTAAGAAGGGTGATCCTCCACCCAAAATTGCCAAAATACCTGTGAGGAGACCTATCACTAGATGGCAATCAATGAGAAAATCCATTCATAGACCATCACCTTCCATGTATAAAAATACCGGTGCTTACATGAATCATATGCATCCTTTTATGCATAACATGCACTTTTATACTAACCCACGTGGACCCGAAAAGAGATGGGTACCAAGGTATTTTGCTTATGATTATTTTGCAGAAGATGAATACTGAACAGAGAGCACCTCAAATCCAAAAATGGTAAAACTGTTCATGTTTTGAACCATTTTTTTCTGCTTCTATTTTTGACATGAAAGTGTCGAAATCTTTTTAAAAGTGCTGACCCCTTGTGTGTTTTGTGTCGACCCCCCTTGCCTATGTGTCGACCCCTGACTTATCTGCTTCAATTTTTTACACACTATTCTCATTTGTATCGACACATATGCCCCTAGTGTCGACCCATGATGTCTGTCTTTTACAGGACTTTTTTTAACTATATATGTTTATCTTTTTGGTTTCAGACATAACATTGGTATCAGACTTTAATCTCATCCCTCAAAACAATCTTTATTGCATATCTTTGTATGATAAGGATGATGAAAATATTTATTAATTAGCCCTTATTTTTCAATCAAGAAAATACAATTAAATCAAAATCTATTCTTGATCTCTTGATTAAAACATATCAACAGTCTTATTCTCTTTAAACTTAAAGTTCATGACGGTCCTATGATTGAGTTTACTCTCAGTTGACCCGCTCTGCTTTAGTGATTTTTTTTGTTGATATGAGATTTCAAAGATCTTAATCATAATAATGTTTATCTCTTATCATAACATTAGGATATTTTAATTAACATTTGGTATCAATAATTGATATTTAATTAATATCTTGGTATCAATTTTCATCACAATAATATAAACCCACAATTGTTATCAATCTTTGTGAATCTTAATAATAAACCAAAGGGAACAAAAACAAAAGTGATTGAATATGCTTTTTGATATATGCTTTGATCAATCACTTCATTACTTTGGTATCATTGCACATATTGATATATTATTTGTTTGTTTTCAATAACAATTGGTATCACATTAACCTTTGGCTTTAAGCGTTTGGACAAACATATTAACAATTGGTCTCACCTCCCAAAATCAAAAATATGAACATAATTTGTATTAAATGTTTTATACCAAAAGAAGGTGAAGCAACAAATTTATAATAAATATGTTTGATAAGCCAAATTTAGTTTTGCTTGCTTTTAAATGCGCTCATTGCTTTGTTTGATCCCTTCTCATAAAGAAAATTGGAGTAATAACTCTAAATTTGACTTTACTTGCTAAAATAACACATGTTTTTCATGCTCATATAAGTGTCATAGTCAGGGAGAGATATACTCTTTGTAGTATTCCTATTTACAAACATGTCTTACCTTTTTTATATATACCTCCTCATGCTAATAGTTCTTAACATAGGGGAAGTTATAATCTCGAGGGAAATTTCTCGCCATTCTATGCATTTCTTTATCTTCTTTCTCTTTCTTTTTTGCTATGACAAAGGGGGAGAATTTTTGATTAATTTGCTAAATGTTCTGCTGAACATATTTTATATGACAAAGGGGGAGGATTATATGACAAAGGGAGAGATTTATTTGTTTGTTTTTGCTAAATGATTTGCTGAACATGTTTAGGAGAATATTATGCAAAGGGAAAGTTTTTTTTTGCTGAACATGTTATAGAATTAATGGGGAGTTTCTGCTTTAATATAGAATAAATCCTTGTTTGATTTTGTTTTGATATATATATATATATATATGACAAGGGAGATTTTTTTTTTTGTTCTATTTGTATCAAAAGAGCAAATCTTTTAATTCTTTTTTTCTCAACAATTGTATCAAAAGAGCTTATCTTTAATTATTGTTTAATCTTTGGTATTAAAAGGCTTATTTTCTTAACAATTAATATTTTTAATTGGTATAATGTGCTTTCACTTCATATCTTTATGACTTTGCAAATCAATAGTTGTCATAGTCAAAAAGGGAGAGATTGTTAGCCTAAAGGTCTTTCAATCAAGTTTTCATTTGGTTTTGACTTAACAATATATTAATTTAATTATTGAGAGTCGTTAGTCAAATCAATTTGATTATCCTAACGACTTGTCTGTTCAATAAGAAAGTATTTTCAGGATTAATCATCTTTTTAAAACCTAATAATCTAGCAAAAAATTAAGAGAATACATTGAAGATGTTAGAAGACTTTTGGAGATTGCTAAGTCCAAAAAAAAAAATGTTGCATTTCAGTGAAATCAAATGGACAGAAGAAAGGGTCGACACCAATGAGGATTTCAGTCGACACCTGAAGCAGCAATCAACCTTTGAGTCGACACCAGAGAGAAATGAGTCGACACAAAGAAGACCAGCTCAGGTCTTAAAGCAGAAAGATGTTTGAGTCGACACCTGGAGTGCCTCAGAAGAAAGGGTCGACACCAATGAAGGTTGAGTCGACACCAGAGCGTTCCCGTGGGCACCTATATTTTGAGATCCAAAAATTCGAGGAAATGGTCGACACCTAGATGGTTGAGTCGACACCAGCAGATCCAGATCTCAGATCCAGAACAGGTTGAGTCGACACCTCAGAGATTGAGTCAACACTTGCGTTTTCCAGATCCATTTGTGTCGACACCTGCGCGGAGATTTCAAAATCACTGAAGGCTATAACGGTTAGTTTTTCAAGTATTAAATGCTCCAACGGCTAGTTTGACCTATCCAACGGTCATATCCTTGCTCATACATTTAAATACAGTAGAGAACACAAGAGATAGAAGAGAGAAGAAGATCAAACTAGCCGTACATTTACTATGCTAAAAATCTCATACTCTGTTTTTATTCTGAATTCTTTTTGAATACTTTCCTCTCTTCTCTTCTCCTCTTTATTGATTATAAATCATTTGAGAAAGAGTGTGTGATTATTGGAGTGAGATTTATTGATTGTAAATCATTTGAGAGAGAGTGTGTGATTATTGGAGTGAGGTTTATTGGTTGTAAATCATTTGAGAGAGAGAGTGTGATTATTGGAGTGAGGTTTATTGATTGTAAATCATCTCACAAAGGAGATCACCAAACCTCAACACTACAAGAGCATGGTTCCAATTCACCAACTCAAGAAATTTGATTATGTAGCTGCTCTTCACCCTTGATTGAAGAAGGTGGTTTTGCTTCACCTATTCAAGAAGAAT
Organism: Aequorea victoria; assembly: GCA_032361285.1. Lineage (NCBI taxonomy): Eukaryota > Metazoa > Cnidaria > Hydrozoa > Leptothecata > Aequoreidae > Aequorea > Aequorea victoria. Next base: position 7,126 of record JAUTBS010449782.1, on the reverse strand, counting down.
AGGCTTCGATTCGTCTGCAAGAATAATAGGCTACTATTCACCTGGAAAGAATAAGAGGTTACGCTCTGAAAAGAATAAGAGGTTACGCTTTGCCTATAAAGAGGTCGATATTAGTGGTTTCGATTCACCCATTAGAGAATTCGATAGTGAATTCTTAAGGCTCTTTGGGGAGTGGACGTAGGTCGAGTTGACCGAACCACTATAAAACGTGTTTCCATCTCTCTTCCCGTAACTCTTTAAATTTCTGCTTTTAATTGCTTTATTTCCGCTGCATTAACATATTATTTTTAAAAGTGTTGAAAAAGTTTAAAATTTTCCTATCAACCCATTCACCCCCATTTGGGTTGATCTTATCACTACCCTAGTGGGCCAACACTTTGTTTGCTTGATTTGAAATTCAAGAAAGAAGTTGAGCTCACCCATCATACTCATTTTATACTATGCTCTAGAAGCTTTTTTCAACCCATATAACCTTTTGATAATTTAAAAATATGATCATGACATTTATGATTTTTAAAATCAGGAGGTTACTTTACATATAATTCTTCATTGATATAGCCATTTAAGAAAACTCTTTTAACGTCCATTTGAAATAATGTAAAAAAATTTAGCATGCAAACGCTAATAACATACGTATGACTTCTAACCTAGCTACAGGAGCATACGTTTCTTCATAATCTATACCTTTCTCTTGATTATAATATTGGGTTACAAGTCTAACTTTGTTTCTAACTACATTGCTCGATTCATCCTTCTTATTTTTAAAAACTCAATTTGTGCCTATGATTGTATTATCTTTAGGTCTACGAACTAAAGTCCATACTTTGTTTTTTTTTTTTAAATTTATTTAATTCTTCTTGCATGACATTTATTCAATATTCATAATTTTTAGCTTCTTTAATATTTTTGGGTTCAATTTGAGATATGAATGCCAAATTATTATATATATCTCTAGCAAGAGAGCGAGTGGTTACCGCTTTGGTTGGCTCACCAACAATTTGATCTTTTAGATGGTCTTTAATCAACCTTCTATATGTAGTCTTAATTTATGGTTGATTTAGTTCTTTTGATTGCTCTCCATCCTCATTCTCTTTGTTTTGTTGAGAGGCGTCAATTGTTACATCACTGAGCTTATCATTTTCAAGATCTTCTCTCAATCCTACACAATCATCATCAATATGCTTTTCAAAAAGAGGACTGTTAGTTTCTTCAAAAACAACATGCATAGATTCTTCAACAACTTGGGTTCTTTTAATGTATACTCTATATGCTTTACTCATAGTTGAATATCCTAGAAATATACCCTCATCCAATTTAGCGTCAAATTTTTCAAGACTGTCTTTTGTGTTTAATATAAAGTATTTACATCCAAACACATGAAAATAGTCAATATCAGGAATTCTACCATGCCATAGTTCATATGGGTGTTATTCAATTTTGATCTAATAATTATCCTATTAGATACATAGCATGCGATATTAATGCTTTCGGCCTAAAAGTATTTAGCTATATTATGTTCGTTAAGTATAGTTCTAGCCATTTCTTGTAGAGTTCTATTCTTTTGTTCAACAACGCCATTTTGTTGGGGTGTTCTAGGTGCAGAGAAATTATGTCCTATTCTATTTTCATCACAGAATTTTTCAAAGTCATTATTCATGAACTCTTCTCCTCCATCACTTCTTATGTTGTTAATCATTAATCTTTTTTCATTTTGAAATCTTTTACACAGTTTAGCAAAGTGTTAGTGTGTTTCATCCTTGTGTGCAAGAAATATTACCTATGTATATTTAGTTTAATAATCAATAATTACAAAGGTATAATATTTTTCATTTAAGCTTGCTTTTGATGTAGGTCCAAATAAGTCCATGTGTAGCAATTGTAGAGGTCTAGTTGTTGAGATATGATTCTTTTTCTTGAAGGATGATTTACTTTGTTTTTCATATTGACATACATCACAAATTTTATCCTTAACATATTTGATTTTAGGGAGTTCTTTTACTAGTTCATTATTACATAGTTTTGTAATTAAGTCCATACTAGTATGTCCTAATCTTCTATGCTACAACCAACTATTTTCATTAATGAATGCTAAGCATTTTAAATTTTATGATTCAATCTCATCAAAATAAATTTTGTATGCATTTTCATTTCTATGACCGACAAATAAAACTTTATTATCACACATACTTTCTACTTTACATGCATTAGTTTCAAAGATTACTTTATATATTCTTTATCACATAATTGACTTATACTTAGCAAGTTGTGTTTAAGTCTATGTACTAGCAAGTCATTTTCAATAGATAAAAAGAAATTCTTACCAATGGTACCAACTCTGAGAATTTTACCTTTGGAGTTGTTATCGAAACTTATGTGCCCTTCTTTCTTTGGTGTGATTGACATGAATTTATTTTTATCGCCCGTCATATGTAGGGAGCACCCACTATCTAGGAACCACTTGTCTTTGTATGGAGTAGACTTCAGTACACCTACAAAGAAACAATTATACAATTTCTTTTGGTACCCACTTTTTCTTGGGTCCTTCAATGTTAGTTTTTGTATGATGCATTCCTTTAGAAATTCAGATTTTATTCTTTTCTTTGCAGTTTTTTTTAATATGACATAATTTACCACAATATTCATAGCATGGTATTTTATATGTTAGATCTTTTAAAAACTTTTGATCATTTGATTCTTCATAGCTTATGCTGGCCTTATTGTAAACACATCTTTGTTGTCCTAAGAAATTGTTAAGATTCTCTTCGTCTTTTGTAAACTTCGGGACAATCCCGAATGGATCATTTGCTTTCAATTTCAATGATTTATTTTCTTTTTCTAGAAAAATTATTTTATCACCATGTGAATATATACCTTTTTCAAAAGTTAATATTTTATTTAAAACTTATAACTTTTCAAGTTCTTTTGAAAGGCTTATAACTTTCTTTTTAAGAATTTTGTTTTCCATTTCAATTCTTTCAAATTCATAATGTAATTCATTAAAAGTATCTATAAGTTCATTATAATCAAATGAGTTTAGAATTACCTCATCCTCGCTGTTATTTTTTTCATTGACCATAAGACAGAGATTCACAATCTCCTCATCGCTTGATGTTGATTCTTCTTGATTTTCGTCAGAGTCATCCCATATGATTTTCATTACTCTTTTGTTGAATCTTTTGGACTTGTCTTTCTTTAAGAGGGGACAGTCTGTCTTGAAGTGCCACAATTTTTTACATTCGAAACATATGAGGGGATCCTTCTTCGTCGTGTCATTCTTGCTTGATTCTCCTTTGTTGAAATCTTTCTTAAAGGGTCTTCTTTTGAAATTTCTTAATTTTTTAAGAAACTTGTTGAACTTTCGGCTAAGGAGCGCTATGTCGTTATTCTTATCATCAAAATTATTTGAGTCTTCTTTGTCAGATAATTCTTGTTGTAGACATTTTAAAGTCATTCTTCTCATTGCCTTCGGTTCTTCTTCTTTCAACCTTCCTTTCATGACAATCCCATGAGTCATTAATGACCCCATGAGTTCATCAAGGCTGAACACATTGAGATCTTTTGCTTCTTGGATTGCTGTGACCTTTACATCCTAACCTTTTGGCAGAGATCTAAGAATATTTTTCACATTTTCAACGTTAGTATAAATTTTGCCAAGAAATTTTAAAGAGTTGATAATGTTGGTAAATCGAGTAAACATACTAGAGATATTTTCATTATCATGCATCTTAAACAATTCATACTCATGCACAAGTATACTGATTTTAGAGTCTTTAACTTGGTTTGTGCCTTCATGAGTTATTTCAAGTTTATCCCATATTTTTTTTGCTATTTCACATATGGATATTCTATTGAATTTATTTGGATCCAATACACAGTATATGAGATTCATTACTCTAGAGTTACGTTATATTTCTCTAATATCATTTTCATTCCATTTTAATTCATCTTTTGGAATAGTTATTCCTTCAGTCATTTTGACAGGTCTTTTGGGACCATACATAGTAATTTTTTACAAATCATAATCTACTGCTTGTATGTATATTTTTATTTTTACTTTTCAATAGTTATAGTTTGTTCCACTAAACAAAGGTGATCTGTTTTTGAATTGACCCTCAGAGAGAATGGTTCCAACAGAGGTTGCCATATGATCCTCTTAAACTGTTAAGTTAGAAATAAGAGACGAAACTCTGATACCAATTGTTATACAATGAATGACCCTAGAAGGGGGGGTGAATAGGGTCTTTTTTAATTTTTTTATGTTTAAAAATAATTTAAACAATAAATAGCAGCCAAGTAAAAAATATATATATATATATAAGTATAAATAGATGAGATAGAGAGATGACACCATCAATTTTATAGTGGTTCGGCTATCTCAGCCTACGTTCACTCCTCAAGTTTCTCTTAAAAATTTTCCACTATCAATAAGCACTTGTGGGTGTGCTTCAAACCTTTTACAAAGATACACCAAGCTGCGTTCCAAAGCCTCCAAGCTTCTAACACTTGTAATCTTTCCCTTTGTATACTATACCACACACAAAGAACAGTAACGGGTGAATTACTCTTACTTTTACAGTGATCTTGTAGTAGTTTGATGTATAAACACCAATCAATTTTTTTAAAAAAAGAGTAGATTTACAATGGATCTCTCAGAAGAAAAACCAGAATTAGAATGATGAATAATGACTGATAGGGTTTTTCTTTCGGAATAGCAGATCAGAATCAGAATATATCAAGCTGTTGATCTTGTGTGAATGATTTTTAAAAATAATCTCTCTTATTATCATCATATTTCAATGTTTTTCTCCGTTGTACTGAATGATTAACGAGTACTTCTTTAAATAATTTTGAGTTTCAAACTATCCGTTGTCAGTCAAAGATCCCCAATTTGAAATTTTGAAATCACAACAGTAATTTTCTTGATTCATGCAGTGATTTTTGGTGATCTAATCTTAAAATAATTTGTAATCATCTCCATATATAAAAACGATCTTTAATATAGCCGTTGCAAATCAAATCGTTCCTAAATTTGCTTTGAAATCACAATTGTTCTTTGCGAGATTCACACAGAAAATTCCTAAGATCTCGTCATTGGGTCGACTCACAGTGAGGCTGTGTCGACTCAAAGTTCTTAGAATTCGGATTCCTCGCCTGTGGGTCGACTCATGATGATGCTTGGGTCGACTCACAATGGTAGTGCATCGGTTTCTATTGTAGGCCTTTAGTTGGGTCGATTCATGTGAGTTATGGGTCGACTCACAGAGGCTTCTGCCTTTGAGTTGACATCTTGAGTCGACTGATTGCTTGCGTCTCAGCTCAAGCTTTTCTTGGGTCAACTCACAGTTATCTTGGGTCGACTCATGACTGTCTTGTATCGACTCAATCTTGTTGTAGAAAAAAACCCCGAGGGGTATGCTCTTTGGGTCGACTCAGAGTCTACTTTGGGTCGACTCATAGTTGCTTATAAAACTTTTTAGCAGGAGATGTCGAGAGGGTACATGCTTGGCTCAAATCTTGAATTTTTTTGAAAGCTTCTGGTCTTAATTCTGAGATAATGGCTTGTTTGGAAACTAATTTAATGATTCTTTCAATAATTTAATACTTGATTATAACACCCGACATAACTCCAAAACTTGTTAAATATAAGGTCAACCCTAATCGTGGGTTCTAACCATAAATAACCATTTACAAACTAATTAAACATATATTAATTTAACAACATATACAAAGAGATTTTCAAAACGATGTTAAATGATAGATCATCTTAACTTATTAAAATTTTGTTTGTTATCATTAAAATTAATAAATAATTTATTTAAACTTTGGGGCTAACAGAGTCACATCAGGATGACGCCTATGTATTTTTCTTAAGACGATCCGGTTTAGATCACCTGAGAGTACTAAGACTGTTTCTTAAATCGTTGAGCAACTAGAGCCACCGCAGTCGTAAGGTCGTGCCTTTTTTTAGCGGTCAAAGTCACATCTGTACAGAGCGTATTCCTTGGACTTTCAAGATGATTCCAAAAAAATCTCATAAGTCACACCATATAAATATGTAAGAAAAACTCAATGTAATAAATTATAGTAAAATACATGTCATGAGGTTTACTTAGCATTTCTATAATGGTACAACTCAAAGAATTTTAAAATATATATATTTTTTTAAAATTAATTCAAAATATAAAATAATTTTTAAAAATACATAGCATGCCAAATCACCCACGTGAAGTTTAAAGAATGTAAAATGCAATGATAACAACAATAGGGATCATACACCACCCTGAATTATACAAATATAAAATATTACCATTAATAATTACTGCTAAACTCAACGAGTATTTAAATACTAAGCAAACCCCCGATTAAGATTACATTAATATGACTTTTCTCAAATTATTATTATTTATTATTTTCTTGGTATTTTAATTTTTATTAATATTTAATATTTAATCTCATCAAGACCATTAATTGTCTTAATGTAGGTTCAAGGGACAACATAATAAAATATTATTATAATCGGATTAAGTTTTACCATTAATTTTATCAAATAACTATTTCAACTTAATTTTTTTATCACCCGATTTATATCAATATTTTAAGATAATAATTTTATCCAAATAATTCTAAAATTAAATTCTACGCGTTAAAAATATAAAATAAACTATTTTTAATTAAAAAATCATTCAATTAAACAAAACACAAATAAAATATATTAAAATAATATGAAACCTATAACACGATAAAATTCAAACAGTTGCGCCAAGCTCAACCAACCATTTTCCTGTGTTCAACTTTTTTTTTTTCATTTTCTTGTAATCATTAACATATACATATATATAAGTGTGTAATTTTGGCCCGGCCCGGCCCGCCGACCACCGGGCCCAGGCTGGCCCGGCCCAAGCCCGCCAACGGCCCGTCACTGTTCGGGCCGAGCCGGGACGGCCCGATTTTGGAATTCCCTCGGCCCAGGCCCGGCGGGGTTCGGGCTTCGAGCCTCGGGCTCGGGCCTTGGGCTCGGGCTGCGGGCCCGGGCTTGTTTCGGGCTTCGGGCTGTTTTTGGGCTTTTTCGGGCTTGTTCGGAAAACGGCGCCGTTTTGGGCCGCTTCGGGCCGGGCTCGGGCCTGGA
>JAUTBS010449561.1:0-15231 GCA_032361285.1 Aequorea victoria | reverse complement strand
CGAATGATCAAGTCTAAGACGATGAGAGAGTGCTCGGTTGGTCCTAAGGGTCTGTTTAATTTCTAAGTCAATTGGTATTAATTCAGGGTAACAAGACCTTCGGCCATGCATGCACAACACAACACCCAAAATGCAAAACTACTAACACCCTAGTACAAGAATATTATCATGATTACGAATGAAAAAGCTCACAGTACTTTGTAGGGAAAGGTACGTCCTGCTTTGCGCTGCAAAGTCGTATGCTCAACGGTGATTAATATCCTGCGCAGACACTTGAAAACAAACACAAAACAAAACAAAAATTTAGAATGCAAAAATATAAATCCAACTAAGAATTAGAACGAAAATTAATCATAAAAACAAATAGCCGTGCTTATTGTCCCCGGCAGCGGCGCCAAAATTTGATCGTGTCGTTCATGTGATCAAAAATAAAATTTATAAAACCGAGTAACAAAAACTACTCCGTAGAATAGCGGTTAAGACCGGATATCGTTCCACAGGGACAAAAAGACTGAACTATCTATTTTCGTAATTAACTTCGTTATTAATTTTAAAGTAGGAATTGAAACTTAGAGATTTGTTGATTAACTAAAGAATGCAATTAAAACTAAATTAAAATTGATTTAAAAAATAAATCTACGGATGGGCGAATCCATCCTAACTTAGTAATTGCATGTTTTGAAATAGTTTTAAATACTTTCACATGGATCATTCAAAGTATCATTATGACTACAAGCCCTAATGATGCATCAAGAAAAACTCAAAAGAATGGTAATCGGCATAGAATATCTAGATTAGCACGCGTTGTCAGTAATTGAGTCACGGCACAACGCGTCTTCTCCAGGCATATCCTATCACAATACACATCCATTGATGCAAAGAAAATATTGTATAACGAATCATTAATCTAATAACATAAGAGAATAATGATAAAGCGATAGAAAACTTTTGTAAAACATTATTGAATGCAAGAATCAATAATCCCAAAATCGTTATACAAACTAATGATCCAATAGAAAGCTAGAAAAATCAAAACTAAAACAAAAACTACATTACAAAAAGCTAGGGTTTCATCGAAACCCTAGACAAAGAAACTAGCCGCTCATCGTCGAGACGAACGATGAAGATCTGTATGAACGAGCCATGTAGATCATCTTCTTCAATACCCTTTGAACCCTAGCTGCTTCGTGATCTCTTCCCTGATGTTCGCCAACCCTAGGAACTGAAAACATTCCTCCTTTTATACTCCTTCCTTAAAATCTTGCGAAATAACAAAATTAGAAACTGTCTTCGCCGCATTTCGTCCGGACGGATTGGGCTTGAGTCCGAACGGATTTTTCCCGAGGTCAAGCCTCTTTTAAACCATTGAAAATGCACTTTTAAGCTCAGATCAGGAGGTGTTGAGTCAAAGACCTTGACTGGAAGAAGGATTTTGTAATTTACATTTTGGGTTGTAAGGATTAACTCAGCTGAACTTTTAACTGAGTAAGGATACTTGTAAATGAGGTAGTCTTATGGTAGGTGGTGCATGTGATATAAAAATTAGTTGCTAGGTTTGGGGGAGTCATGAGACACATGGTAGAATTTAGTAACTTTAAGTTTCGATGAATTGAGTAAGGAAAAGGTTAGTTGCTAATTTGTGATAGACACGAAACACGTGACGCATCGGGAAGCCCTCAAAGTTTCAAAAAGGTGACAGCATGGCTATAAAAAAAGAAGCGGTTGCAGTGGCTAGTTTTGAAGCACTATAAATAATAAGTAGATTCATTGAGACAGACACACAATGACATATTCAAAATTCAAGTTTCGACTTTGTCTTTTATCTTAATTCAATTTTAAGATCCAGTACTTTCAATTTCCTTATTTAGTGTTACACTTTTGAGTGTTTTTGCTTCAATATAATTTAAATTTCTAAGTTCATTTTCAACATTTAGTTCCTTTATATTCCTCGCATCATGAAAATATAGAAGTTCTCATCTTTAAGAAAAATAACAAACTGTGTAGTTTATTATTTCGAACCAAACACGATCAGTCTGATTCAGGTCAGATTAGGCACACTTCATCACAATTATTGGATAGGACTTTTTCCTGACATGCCCGCAACACAATTTAGGTCTCTAAACGATCTTCGGAGCGACAAACAGTTATTTAGAAAATTGAATCGGTCCAGTTAAATTGATTATGGGCTCAAAATGAACCTATTTCGATGATTCAATCTATTTATTTTGTATTTTTAATGTGTAAGTTATTCATACAAAAATTAACTTGTTTGAATATCGTTCAGCATTTCAACAAATCAAATTTTTTGTTAAAAAATAACAGTAAATCGAACGATATATGGATTACAACGTTCATTTTTTTAACAAAAATATGATTTGTTTTGACACTTAATGATATTCGATCAGCTTAATTTTTTATGAATGATCTATACACTGAAAATAATACAATAAACAATTTCAATCATCATAGTGAATCTATTTTAGGTCCAAAATTGACATAACTGGATCGGTTCAATCCAAACATTTAGTAGAAGCTTCTCTCTTTTAATTATACTTTTATATGAATATTGAAGAAATCTTGAACTAAACTTTCTTATTTAGTTTATCTTAGCATCCATTCAATTGATGACGGTGTATTATATATATATATATACATGGCTAATTAATCCAACTAACTATTTTCTCCAACTAACTAACTACTTTCTACTTGGATGAGCCTTAACCAACACAGCTGACGCCTTAACCAACACAGCCGGCATGTGCCACTTGCACTGATGCATCATGGATGCTTCATATTCTACTGTTGCTGCTTCATAAATGTTGATGCTGCTGTTTCTGCTGCTGGTGCTTAGTGAGTCGACTCATGTCAAACATTCTCTATCATGAGTCGACTCTATAATACTGCATCTGAAAAAGCTGATGTGCTGGGTGTTGGGGTTGTCTCACTATCATCCCCCTCAAGGGAATGGGGGAAGAAACCACCATGAGCTTGAGAAGTAACAAATGAAAATGGGCCACAACCAGAGGCTTGGTGAAGATGTCAGCTAACTGAAGAGAGGTGGGGACATGTCACACACGAAGAAGCTTAGCAGCCACTTGTTCACGAATATAATGATAATCAGCATCAATGTGTTTAGAGCGGGCATGAAAAATATGATTGGAACTTAATGCAATGGCAAAAAGATTGTCACACCATAAGGTAGGAGGTTGGGAAAGAAGGACATGAAAGTCCTGAAGGAGCATTTTGAGCCAATTGAGCTCAGCTTCAGTGTGAGCTAAAGCACGATATTCTGTCTCAGTAGAGGATTGAGTAACAGTGGGTTATTTCTTAGCAGACCAAGAGATAAGGTTGGGACCAAGGAAAATACAAAACCCAGTGGTGGATCTTCGATCAAGTGAGTTTTCGGCCCAATTCAAATCTAAGAAGCCTTGAAGATGTAAGTCACCAGTAGAGAAATGCACGCCAGATTGGAAGGTACCTCGCAAGTACCTCAGAATGTGTTTGAGGGAGGTAAAATGACCAAGAGTGGGGGCTTGGATATGTTGATAGGCTTGATTTACAACAAAGGAGAGGTCAGGTCCGGGGATGGTAAGGTATTGAAGGGCACCCACCAGGCTGCGATATAGAGAAGGTTGGGAAAACAAAATGGAATCAGCAGAAGAAATGAAAGGTTTAACAGATAAATGAGAATAAGAAGGTTTGCAATTGAGCATACCAGCCTTGGAGAGGATGTCAAGAGAGTATTGCTGTTGAGAAAGAAAAAGACCAAAATGAGAGGAATCAACCTTGATACCCAAAAAATAAGATAAGGGACTGAGATCTTTGACAGAGAATTGGGATTTCATGCAAAGAAGAAGAGAGTCAAGCAGGGTAGAGTCATTATCAGAGAGGAGAATATCATCAACATAGATGAGAAGAGATTGAGAATTTTGGTAGACAAATAAGGAGGAGTCAGCCTGACTTTGCTTAAACCCAAACTTGACAAGGAAAGAGGAGAAAGTGGAAAATCAGGCACGATGAGCCTGTTTTAAACCATAAAGAGCTTTATGTAGGCGACAAACGTGATGAGGAGAAGAGGGATCAACAAAGCATAGGGGCTTAGAAAGGTAGATTTCTTCTTCAAGGACATCATAAAGAAAAGCATTGAAAATGTCAAGTTGACGAATGGACCAGCCAAAGTGAAGAGACAAGCAGAGAAATAATCGAATAGTGGATTGCTTGGCCACGGGACTAAAGGTTTTGTGGTAGTCAATGCATTTCTATTGGAAAAACCCTTTTGCAACCAAACGCGCCTTATATCGCGCAATAGAACCATCTGAATTACGTTTGATACGAAAAATTCACTTACACCCAAGGACAGATTTGTGAGAGGGTGGAGGACTAAGAGTCCAAGTACCCTGTTGTTGCAAGGGCTCATATTCTTCAAGCATTGCTTGATGCCAATGTTTGCACTTAAGGTCAAGTTGAAAAGTATGAGGCCCTGTATCCATGAAATCAAGAGAATGAGAAAGAGTGGATGATAAACAGATATGCACTTTGGGTTTGGAAATACCAGCTTTGGACCTGGTCACCATGGGATGACTGGGAGGAAGGGATTGAACAGAGGACTGAGCCAAGGTAGATGGAGAAGAAGATGCAGGAAGAATGGGAATTTGTAAAGAAATGGCAAGAATAGAGGCAGCCTGAGAGGAAGAAACATAAATGGGAGATGAAGGAAGTCTAGAGTTGGAGGTGGACTGCTGGCAAGAAGTAGATAGGGAAGAATTAGAGGAGGCTTGAGGAGTAGGAATAGATAAAGAAGACTTACAGATAGGAGAAGCCTAAAAGAACTGATGAAGAGTACGTAAAGTGGATGGGGATGAAGCTGGGAAAGAGGAACTCTGAGAAAAGGGAAAAAGAGTTTCATCAAACACCACATGTCGAGAGATATGAATGTGACCAGTAATAGGATCAAGACACCTATAGCCTTTCATGGTTGGATGATAACCAATGAAGACACAAGGAGTAGATCGAGGCTGTAATTTATGAGCTGTGTAAGGTTTAATCCAAGGATAACACCAGCAGCCAAAGGATTTCATGGATTTATAATCAGAATGTTGATGAAATTGCTTTTCAAAAGGACTGATATTATTAAGTCTGGTACTTGGTAAGCGATTAATGAGATAGGTAGAAATAGCCAAAGCATCAAACCAGAAAGCAAGAGGCACTTTTGAGGCATGGAGAAGAGCTATAGTGGTTTCAACAAGATGTCGGTGTTTGTGCTCAGCAACTCTATTTTGGGATGGAGTATAATGACATGATTTTTTATGGAAAGTGCCTTTATGACGGAGGAAATTATTAAATTGAGAACTAGAGTACTCACCTCCTCCGTCAGATCGAAGTATTTTAAGAGAAACAAAAAAATATTTTTCAGCATAGGACTTGAATTCAACAAATTTATTGTAGGTCTCACTTTTGTATTGCATAGAAAATATCCAAGTAAAATTGCTAAAGTCATCAATGAATACCATATAGAATTTAACAAGGGAAATGTCTTGCGTAAAAGGATCCCAAACATTACTATGGACAAGAGATAGAGGATTATTTGTAGTCGACTCTAAGAGAACAAATGATAATCTGTGTGATTTATGCACACAAAAGTGGGCTAGTACATGGAAGATTGAATCTTTGTACAATATGGAGGAATACACGGAGAAAATCCTGAAAGATGTCCCAAGGTGTGCTTATAAGAGGGGCCTCCCTTAGCTCATCTCCCTCACTCACTCAGATCACCTCACTCCCTCAGCTCTCTCTCTCTCTATCTCTCTCTCTCTCTCTCTCAAGAGTTTCACTCTGTAGTTCTCTCTCTCTATTGAATTACTCTGTAATTCTCTTGGCTCTCATATCCAGTGCACCATCATTGCCATTACTAACCGCCACAATCACCATTGTGCACCACAACCTTACACAATCACCACGATCTTCAACACCATACCTGCGATTCATCTTCTTCACCATTGGATGATTGGTAGAATGAAATTATTCCCCTGTTTCAGTTTATACATATACTGTAAGAACACATATGTATATATACATATCATCCTATGGTAGTTCATCATTTAGTTAATGAATTCAAACCATCAAGCATGAAAATGAAATTTCCTGTTTATATTAGAAACTAAATCATGTATAATCATAGATATATATATAGAACAATATGTATATATATACATATGTATATTTACTGTCACATATATATCATTCTGTTGATCAACCCACCTAACACAGGTAATTAAATAAGAGTTATCATGTTAGAAACAGAGACTAAATTAGATATATAATCAAGATATATATACATAACAGTAGATATATATATATATAAATATATATGTTTAACAGTCACTTACATATATATATATATATATATATATATAATTCCATGGATGAATGAATCATGAAATCAACCAAGATTGTATGTTTAAAACTTCTAAAAATATGTTAAAACATCTTATATAATGATAAAAGAAGTGAAACGAGGAAGACAACCAAGGAAAAAACTGAATTACAGAGCCCATAAATGGCTGCTCCGTAGCTTGGGTCAACACTGGGGAAGGGTGGGTCGACTCACGTGCCTTAAAATACTATTTATGGGCATTCTGGATATTTTCGTCCAGGCAAAAGTCCCGGGCGACCGGACAGAATCCGGCAGCAAGCACCTGTTGTGTTTTACCTTGGGTTGTGTTGACTCGTGGCCTCTCTGGGTCGACCCAACCTTGCCTAAACTATCCTAGGGTCGACCCCAAGCACATTTGGGTCGACCCAACTTGCCTTAGGTGGACCAGAACTCCGCTGTGTCGACCCAAACCCACTTGGTGTCGACTCAAGGTCTAAGAAATGTCTCTATGTCGACCCAAACCATCTTGGTGTCGACTCAACACCTTTAGAATGACCTTTGTGTCAACCCAAACTCTCTTTGGGTCGACTCGATGCCGCAAAAAATAGAAAAAATGAATTAAAACAAATACAAAGCCCTTAGGCTCTGTTTCGACACTTGTTTAAAACACTTTAAATCAAAGTATGATCAATTTAATACTTAAAATAATTCTAAAGAGCTTAGGCCTTGTTTGGGCATTAGTTTAAGAACAAACTAAATCAATTAACAATTGAATTAACTTCTTAAACAAACATGAGAAATTATTAAATGCGTTAAGGGACCATTTGATAGCTTTAGATTATTTCTTTAGCTTCTTTCAATTATCTGGATTATTACATTATATCAGGTTGACGTAGCTTACTTTCTCATACCTTTAGAGATTAGCTTGAACCTGAGGTGAGTGAATTCTTGATATTTATCTTGCAAATAAATTTCTAATTTTCCCCAAAAACTATTTTAGGCAACTGTTCTTCTCTTTAAATGTTTTAAATTATTATGTATATTACTTATTTCTGTAAAATCACTATACAACGATTTTAAAGAAAATGTATATGTTTTAATACTTTTGAAATTATATGATATACTCTTCTGTAAAACTCATGGCATAACAGTTTCAAAGAACAAGAAAAGAATTGTACTCTTATTTATCTATGGTGCGATGATGAGATAGGATTCTTGGGATATAAACAAAGTCCAAGGGATATTTCTCTTTGGAGATTACTTTGGCCAGCTAGGGAACAAAACCGGTTTGAATCTCGTGTTGACCCTAGTTGACTCAACGGTTAAGGGACAGTCCAGGTGTATCTGATGACCTTAACTGGAATCGTGTAGGGAATAATCCCAAGTGGCAACCTGTGGTGACTCTATTTTTTGATATTGGATCCATGGAAAAAAAGGCCCCGAGTTATGATGTGGCATTTATACTATTATGCTCAGGCTATTCCTAGAGTAATTGATTGATTATTCTCACTCTTTGATGAGCATGTCGCTATACCATATTATGATACTGACATATTATGTCTTATGATTGAGGACAATTGATATCCAGTTTTAATGAATTGAAAGAGAAAAAGATATGTACTTTTAAGTGTGAAATGAAAATGAAGATGAAATAAATAAAATAAAATGATGGATTATGTGTTATCCCTTTTGATTATACTGTATATGTCATGCCATGATTATCTTATCGTACAAACTATTTGAATCCCTATTTTAGAACTGTATTGTACTATGCACGTTTTATTCACCAGTTTATACTGATGTAGCTCCATAACATTTTTTAAGTAGCCTGTGAGATGAGATTGAGTTGATGAACTGCTACGGGGAATCCAAGTCTTTTGACATCTAGGACATATTATGTTTTGCTTCCGCATTTATTTAGTACCTTTATCATGGATACTATGACATTATTATGATGAGTTGTTTGGTTGTTGACCCACATCGTTGATTTGGGATTTAAATTGATTAAATCTATGAAAATTAATATTGTTTTAGCATATAGGTAGCTAAATTCATTTTAAACCTTACTTGATTTGTTAGGCCAAAGGCTCATGAACCATGGCCTGTCACATTTTCCAATTCGGGACGTGACAAGTTTGGTATCAAAGCATAAGTATAGATTTACGACCTTTGGGTTGATCTTGATACAAAGATAGGTATCAGAACAAAAAATTTAAAAATACATTGCATCATGTCTAGAAGAGGTCTGGATCCCTAGCGTCCTATTATTTGTTAGTATTTGATAGTAGATTTCTAAAACATTATCTAACATGTTCTTACTCTACAGTAGAGAGATGGCTTGCACAAGACGCGATGTAAGTTTGAGGGATGCATCAACTGAAGATGCACTAAGGGAGCGAACTCTTGATACTATTCCAGTAGCCCCAGAAATTCTAGAAACTCATGTGGCCCCGAAAGCCCTAGCTGCTATGGTAGCACCTAATATTCCTAAACCCCAGCTGCTCCAGTGGCTTAAGGCGCTTTTCAAGCCCTTCAAACCCTGGTTAGCATGATGTCAGGGCAGTAATCACTACCACGGGTGATACACGCTGATAGATCTATGAGCCTCGATAAGGGCTCCATATTTGAGAAGTTTATGAAGGTACATCCTCCGACCTTCAAGGGGGTAATAAACCCCGACGATGTAGAGATGTGGAAGCTTCGGATCGAGAAGATCTTCGAACGCTTAGGATGTATTGATGAACACAAGGTTTCATTAGCTACCTACATCCTGGAAGGACAAGCTGGGCATTGGTGGCACATGATAAAGCATCAATTCGAAGAAAGGGAACATAAACTTATCTGGACAAAGTTCCTTGAGCTATTCGACGATAAGTACTACCCCGTAGCGGTCAAAAAGCAAAAACAAGTGGAGTTCGTGATGGTGGAACAAAGAGGAATGACTGTAGCAGAGTACGAGGCCAAGTTCACTGAATTGTCAAGGTTCGCGCCATAGTACGTTGTGGACAAAGTGGTCATGTTCGAGAGGGGTTTACGCCCTACTATCCACAACTGAGTGTCATTATTCAAAACAAAGATCTTGTCTGAGCTAGTGACCAAGGCTCTTCTAGAAGAGAAGAGTTTAGACGACGCGCAAAAGCACTGAAATTGCAACCAAAGAGGAACAAAGATTAGAAACCGACCAGACACCACAATGGAGGTGGCAACCCTGCCAAGAAGACTCACACTCAGCCCCGGAATCAAAATGGTGGAGATAAGAAACTCACTTGGAATCTATACAACCTGTGTGGAAAGGTTCACTCTCGTGGACACTATTGCGACCGAACACCAAGGACATGCTACACCTGTGGTAAGACTGGACACATGTCCACTTACTGTAAGAACAAAGGAACGGGAGGACCCCAATACAACAACCGCTTCAGGTGCAGAAACCACCAGCACGTATTATTGGACTAGCTCCAGCCCAGCCAAACCGACAAGGAGAACAAAGGCAGCCCACTTTCAATTGGGCACAAGGTAAAGCTACTCAGGGATGCGTCTACGCTCTCACTCGTGAGGAGGCTAAATTCTCACCATTCGTGGTGCAAGGTATCATCACCATATCCTCTGTACCTGCTAAAGTCCTCTTAGACTCTGGTGCTACACATTCTTTTGCTTCACCCGAATTATTACACCATTTAGCCTTTGCGATAGAATCTATAGAGGTACGCCTCACTGTGTCCACTCCTGTTAGGTCTTCTGCATGAGATATGTCGTTATAGAGTTATGGAATTAGGTGACAAGATGTTTCATGTAGACCTTATTTATTTGGCCATTCGTGACTTTGATGTCATCGTAGGAATGGATTAGCTCTTCAAACATCACGCCACCATCAATTGTTATTACAAGTAGGTAGTTTTTGATATCCCTGGGCAACCCAAGTTCTTCTTCCAAGGAGAAGTAGGGTTTGCAACCCTTCACACTAATTGAATGATGAGAAGAAGTTGTGAAGGAATTCTTATTTCTGTGATAAGCACGAAGGTAGTTGAGGCAAAGTTTGATGAACTTTCTATTGTGAGAAAGTTTTCAGATATTTTTCCTGAAGATCTACTTGGTATTCCTCTTGATCGTGAAATTGAGTTCACAATAGATCTTCTTCCTTGTACCTTGCCTATTTCTAAGGCTTCGTACCGGATAGCACCCTTGAAATTAATAGAGTTGCAGGATCAATTGCAAGAGATGTTAGATAAGGGTTTTGTTAGACCCAGTGTTTCGCCATGGGGAGCTCCAGTATTGTTCGTGAAGAAGAAGGATAATTCCATACGTCTATGCATCGACTACAAAAAATTGAACAAAGTTACCATCAAGAATAGGTGTCCGTTACCGTGCATCGACGATTTGTTTGAACAACTACAAGGAGCTCAGGTTTTCTTCAAGATTGACTTACGGTTTGGTTATCACAAACTAAAGGTCAAGGAGACAGACATTTTGAATATGGCTTTTAGGACTCGATATGGTCACTATGAATTCTTGGTTATGCCTTTTGGCTTGACCAATGCTCTAGCAGCATTCATGGATTTGATGAATCGAGTCTTCAAGCCTCAGTTGGATCATTTTGTCATTATTTTCATCGACGATATCCTGATTTACTCAAGGAGCAAGGAGGAGCACGAAGAACATCTAAGAAAAGTCTTTCAAACTCTACGGGAGAAGAAGTTGTATGTTAAATTCAGCAAGTGTGAATTATGGCTTAACAGTATATCCTTCCTTGGCCATCTTAACAGTGTATCCTTCCTTGGCCATGTGGTAGGCAATGATGGAGTCTCGGTTGATAGCAACAAGATCGAGGCAATTGTTGATTGGCTGCAACTAACATTAGTAACAGAGATACGAGGTTTCTTGGGACTAACAGGCTATTATCGACAGTTTGTGAAGAGATTTTCTCGTATTTCCCTGCCACTTACTAGCCTCACTCAAAATGGAGTGAAGTTCGATTGGACCAACAAGTGTGAGAACAATTTCCAAGAACTCAAGCGGAGGTTGACATCAGCACCAGTTCTGGCTTTACCTACCGATAGAGGAAATTTTGTGATCTACAGTGACGCATCGCATCAAAGTTTAGGTTGTGTTCTGATGCAGCATGGTAATGTGATAGTTTATGCTTTACGCGAATTAAAGGTTCATAAAAAGAACTACCCTACGCATGACTTGGAGTTGGCAGCTATCATTTTTACACTGAAGATATGGTGGCACTATCTTTATGGAGAGTCTTGTGAAATCTACACCGACCACAAGAGCCTGAAGTATATTTTTATGCAGAAGAAACTCAATTTACGGTAAAGACGATGGCTCGAACTATTGAAGGACTACGATGTAGAAATTATTTACCATCCGGGAAAAGCAAATGTGGTAGCAGATGCTCTGAGCAGGAAGTCTTCGAAAGGCATTATGGCATCTTTAACAGTCCAACATCAACTACTAGAAGACTTGAGAAGGATGAAAGTCAACATACGATAATATGGTGGAACAGCTTCGTGCAGTCAGCTGACCGTGAAGCCAACACTATTGGATAGACTTCGTGTGGCTCAGCAGGTTGATCTACAATACAAGGCAAACGTGGAAGATTTGCAAAAGGGAGAAGTAAAAGACTTCAGTATCAACAACGAATGAATTCTCAAGTTCAAGGATCGGGTGTGTGTACCTGCCAGCGAGGAGCTAAGGAAAGAAATTTTGATTGACGCTCATAGTTCTGGGTACAACATTTATCCGGGAGGAACAAAAATGTATAGAGATCTTCAAGAGCACTTCTGGAGGAACGGCATGAAACGTGATATAGCAGAATTCGTGGCTCAATGTCTGACATGTCAACAAGTGAAGATCAAACACCAAAGACCAGCAAGAAAACTTCAACCATTACCACTACCCGAGTGAAAATGAGAGAATATCATGATGGATTTTGTATTAGGTTTTCCCCTTACACGCAGTGGACACGACGTAATTTGGGTTCTAGTGGATCGTCTTACTAAGTCAGCTCATTTGATCGCTATCAAAATGACTTACTCTTTGGACCGTCTGGCGTAGCTATATGTAAGAGAGATTGTACGACTTCACGGCTCGCCTATTTCTATTGTTTCTGATCGTGACCCTCAGTTTGTCTCGAATTTTTGGGGTGCCCTACAGTTAGCTATGGGTACTCGTCTGGATTTCAGCTCAGCATATCATCCGTAAACTGATGGCCAATCAAAAAGGAACATTCAAACATTAGAAGACATGTTGAAATTTGCGCTTTAGAGTGAAATGATAATTGGGATGATCAGTTGCCACTAATGGAATTCTCCTACAACAACATTTATCACTCGAACTTGGGAGTTGCACCGTACGAAGCCTTGTATGGGTGAAAGTGTATATCCCATTTGTGTTGGTACGAGGTTGGTGAGAGACAACTCCTTGGACCTGATCTTGTAGAGAATGCATCTCAGAAGACTGTCGTTATTCGCAATAAGCTATTAGCAGCCCAAAGTCTTTTGACCTCTAGAACATATTATGTTTTTCTTCTGCATTTATTTAGTACCTTTATCATGGATACTATGACATTATTATGATGAGTTGTTGGGCTGTTGACCCACATCGTTAATTTGGGATTTAAATTGATTAAATCTATGAAAATTGATATTGTTTTAGCATATAGATAGCTAAATTCATTTTAAGGTTTACTTGGTTTGTTGGGCTAAAGACCGATGAACTATGGTCGGTCACATTTCTCAATTCGGGACGTGAAAAATTTAGTATAAGAGCATAAGTTTAAAGTATAAGTATAGATTTATGACCTTTGGGTCGATCCTGATACCAAGTTAGGTATCAGAACAAAAAGTTTAAAAATACATGCACCATGTCTAGAAGAGGTATAGATTCCCAGCGTCCTACTAGTTTTGAGTAATTGATAAATAGAGTTTTATAGGTTTTGAACTCTATTTTTTTTAAATTTATCAAAAAAATGCAAAAATATATATATAAAAAATTCGAACCCCTTTGGAATGCCAGACCGGCCTAAGACCCCCGTGGGGAGGCCACGGTTAGCCAAACCGACAATGTAGGAAAGTCAAATCGGTTTACTTTCAGTCCTGACTTTTCAATTTTGTTTCGCGATTCGAGCCTATCCTGACCACCCGAGACTTATTTCAAGCTCGAAAAATCATTAAAGGAGTTCGGGAATGACTCCATAGACTCCTCTATATAAACAAACACCCTCCCATGAATTAGGGATGTGTACAACAGAGCTCAAAATCTCCAGCTAACCCAATCCCTTCACTGATTCTCTCAAATCCTAAGCAATCCGGACTCGACAAGTTCTAAAATTTTAGAACTTTTTAAGTCTGCAAGCCATAGAAATCACGAAACTCGATGATCCCGTGATTCTAGATTCGCCATTAACGGCTCAATTGACACGATATTCGATGACGAATTCAAAAGCGAAGAAAGTGAAGGCGATCGACGGATCATACGAGTGAATTTTCCTATTTCGTATTCGAATGTATTTTTTTCATTTTCTCTTTTCTTTTTTTAAATTTCATATATACGATCTATATTATAAAGATACTAAATAGACATCATTCTCATAATCTCTCATATTATCTAACAAACTTAGTTTTTCTTTAAATACGAAAAATGATTGATTGTCGGACCATTATTTAATCTTTTTATAATTTGATCGTCGTTTTTTTTTTCTTCATTTTTTTGTTTTTTCGTATCGTTTTTGTATCGTTCGTCTAGTTGGAACGTGAATATTTTGAAACTTAAAAAATACTTAGTGAATCGTTGACCCTCGTAATTGTATTTATTTTTTTAAATTTTTTTGAATTATGTAAATAATAGGTTATTTGCGAGTCATGACTCGTTAGGTATTCTTGTGGATTCAAGATATTCCCGTTGTTGGTTATTATTTCTCGTATCCTCTTTTATATCTCTAGAATGGTTGGCTTGCTTTAAATCAACGGTGTACTCTGTTTTTAAGTTTAATCTGCTTTTAATAACGAGATGACGATGAATCCTTGTGAATGTATGTTTGAACCCGAAGAATTCTCAAAGACAGTTTTTATCACAAAAATAAAAAATTTCACATTTTTATGGAAAATCAAATCTTTTTGTTAATGAAAATCAAATAAAATATTTTTTGAGAAAAAAGTTTTAGTCATTCATTTTCAAGAATAATGAAAATCCCCTAAAAGGAGAGATATGTTTTCGATCAATTCCAAAATTTTAGGAACTCATTTTCAACTAATTTACTTTTTCTAAGAAATCATTTTCAATCAAACCACATTTTTGATAAAAAAATAATTAATTATCAAAAAAAAAGGAGGGACTATATTATTTATGAATTTTTATAAACTTTATTAAATTCATCGCTTTTCACCTTTTTTATTCTATTTTATTCTTTTTTATTTAAACTCCTAGAGGGGACTCCATGATCTTACTCAAACTCTAGGGAGATTTTTTATAAAAACTAAAAATAATAAAATGTTAGGGTGTCCCTCCCGTGAATAGGCTATTCTCGTTCTAAGATATGCTATCCACCAATTGGAATAAGGATATCTCTATCTAAGAATATGCTATTTCTATTCTGATTTCGGGTAATCTAATCTCCGTCGTTCTTACCTTTTTTTAATCATAATTAGGATTCATACGTTTAGGCTCAATTGGATTTAATTATAAAATAATTGTTGGTCCGTATATGAACAACCTAGAGGGGGGGTGAATAGGTTGTATGGCAACTAATCGATTTTAAAGGCCTCTTTTTGATTATCTTCTTATTAGAGACTTTCTATTGCACTTATATGATAAGCAAGATGGCAGCGGAAAATAAACAATTTAAAGTGCAATAA
>JAUTBS010449450.1:0-15232 GCA_032361285.1 Aequorea victoria | reverse complement strand
TCGAGTATCGTGCTATGACCCATGCTACTACTGAGATTGTTTGGCTTCGGTGGCTTCTTTCTGCTATGGGTGTTTGTCTCTCTTCTCCCACCCCTTTGTATTGTAATAACAAGAGTGTTATTCAGATTGTTCATAATTCTATTTTTCATGAGCACACCAAGCATATTGAGATTGACTGTTATTTTGTTTGCCAGCATCTTTAGTCGGGCTTTATTACTCTGCCGTTTGTTTCATCCTCATTGCAGTTGGCTAATTTTTTCACTAAGACTCACACTGCTGCTCGTTTTCGATTTTTTCTTGACAAACTCTCGATACTCTCTGCCCTCGCATCCTGAGTTTGAGGGGAAATTTGAGAGTATTTTAGTTATTTTGTATATAGTTAAAGGGTAGTTTAGTATTTATTGTTTATTAGAATTTTTTAGGGTTTACTCTCTATTTATACCATGTAATCAATCTTTAGTTGTAAGCCATTTTCTGTTTATGCAATACTATGAATGTTGTTTTCTCTCTTTTCTATCAGTGTCGTGAGGTACAAGAATTCTTTGATAATGAAACAGGACTTCACAAGTTTAGCATATTATAAAGTGCTTATAACTCTTCACATGTCGAGGCATGCATTTGTACTTGGGACGGGATTAAGGAAGCCTTTCTATATCGTGTGAAGTGTGAAGATTGAGTTTTTTTCTTCCTTCTAGTTCTTCTTTTATTGGTCATAATACCAAAGCTGCCTAATGCAAGATCACCCTTTATTCCGCTTCAGAGTTATAGTATCACCTATTCATCAAAGAATGCTAGCCATTAGTAAATATTATTTTACACCGGAATAGAAGAGGCATTTACTGTTGGGGTTATATACTAAAAGCCGTACTTTTTTGTATATTATTTATTATTTATTCAATAAATGTCATTTTAATGAGAATTTAAATGAGAATGAATGCTTGTATGATTTAATTTTAATTAATTCAAGCTCGTCCATTTATTCGTGTCGAGTATATGATTCGGTATGTGGACTTCGGTTTACATACAGAAGATCGGATCATAGGTTCTGACAGAATAACTTTTTATTAACGCTCACAGCTAGATGGATTTGGACAAACCATTGGAACGACTGTAACACATTATTTTAGTAGGCCTGTCTTAGCTACGGTGAACCGTTTGAATTTTGTATTCAAAGTTCTGACTTAATGTGTTAGTACACTTGGTGTGTATTGAGCAGGATCATCGATGTAATTAATTTTATACTGATGATTATAAATTAATTCACACCTCGTATTACTATGCATTGCTTATGCTCTTAATTTCGATGTATTTATTAGACGTGTACATTTAGTGTTCGGTACTTTGATTCACCAATGGGTGCGACTTCTGTTGAGGTCAACAACACTGGTGAATTGGGTACCGGCATTCTATGTTCGACGGGTAATATTTTACTGACGAAAACCACATCCGACTCAGGTTGATAATACCCTTTTGAGTTGTTTATAAGTTTGATGATGTCAAACCCTGCAAGTGAATTTATAATTCGGCATATCATTAAGTTTAACAGTGGTTACTCAAGGTTTAGATGTTGATTAAATAGGATTGTCAGTAATTCAATTTAATCAACATGTATCTATAATCTTAAATGTGGGGAGGTTTAATTAAGCATTTAGTAATTGAAGCTCGAGACATAATCGAGATAAAGTCGGGAGTCCAGTCAAGGCTTTTGGTGGAGTAAGTCTTGACTCGTGTAGAATTGAATCTAACTCGGGGATAGAGTTAGTAATGTTCGGAATTTTACACGATAAGCTCGTACTTTATTTTTTCTCGTGGTCTCTCACGTAGTCCGAATTTTTGCACTCTCATGTTTGCTCAGGATATTTTTCATGATCCCGTAATTTAATTTGATCAAAGATTTAACTACAAGTTTGATCGAAAATTAAATTAGAGATCCGGTGGTCATTATTAATTAATTATGGTTATTAATTAATTAATTATATTAATTAATTTAATGAGTTTTGGATATGCACCGCCACCTCACCATATCTTATGATTTGGGAAATCCATCTCTCTCTATCTCAAAATTGGAACCTTTCTCTTTTTTCTTGATAATGTAAATTCCCACCTTTTGTGGGATCGACCTGATTGCCTAAAATCTCTTCCTTTATTCTTGGATGTTGCCAATATAATAGGATTGATAGGTGCATTCCAGGATATAGAATAATTGAGAGATTTCGGCTGTTTTTCTCTTTTAAAGAGAAGGGACGAATTTATTTTCTTTGTGGGTTCTTTTCGGTTTTGAGAGAAGTAGAATTCTTTGGGAATTCGATTGTGGGATTTTCTTAAGTGGAAAAATAATTCATTTATTTTTTCGGGATTGAAATATTGAGCAAACATTCGTGAGACACGAAGAAGAATCGCTGCCCACTCCGCGTTCTTTGTGCCGTGCAACCGGGTCATACACGAGAAGACTACCGGACTACCGGGTCGTCTCAACGGTTCTATAGCAGTCACACAGATCAGTCCTACCAGATCTGTAAAGCTATAAAAGTTTTTTTCCCGCACCTTTTATGCATTGTCCACGTATTTCGTTCTACACCATTGTATCGGAATTCCCGGGTCTCCAACACCTGCAACAAGCATGTCATAAACATATAACAAGATTGTGACAGATAAATCAGTCTACCAACCGGCCTTTGAAATTGTTCCCTGTTCTTCACATCTTCAGGTTAAGCAGATTGAAGTTTCAAATTAGGTTCAGTTGGTGTCTCTACTACCTTGCAACCGAGTAGACCTGTCTCTCCAATTAGATCTAACACATATTTTTGTTGAGATACGAAGATGCCCTTTTTAGACCTGGCAAACTCCATTCCAAGAAAATACTTTAAGGCTCCCAAGTCTTTGATATCAAAGTCATCAGCAAGAACTCTCTTGAGTCTTTTGAGCTTAACATGATCATTACCTGTTAATATTATATCATCAACATAAACAATTAGAATAACAATCTTTTCTTCTTTTGAGTGCTTATAGAACATTGTGTGATCTGCCTGACTTTATGTATATCGGTGGCCCTTTACAGTTTTCCCAAATCGCTCAAACCATGGTCTCAGAGATTGTTTGAGGCTATACAGGGATTTTCTTAGTCTACACACTTTCCCTTAACCAAGACGTTCTTCAAATCTCGGTGGTAGGCTCATAAAGACTTCCTCTTTCAAATCCCTGTTTAAGAATGTATTTTTTACATCTAGCTGGTGTAAGGGCCAGTCAAGACTAACGACTAAGGATAGTAAGACACGGATTGATGTGGTAATTTTTGAAGCACCCCAAACATCACTATGAATCAAGTAAAATAATTTTGAGGCACAATAGGGTTTTGAACTGTAAGTAGTACGATGACTCTTTGACAAATGAAAACTTTCACATTGAAAAGATGAACAATCCTCGTTTTTAAATAGAACAGGAAATAGATACTTCAAATAAGAAAAAATGGGATGTCCTAGTCTAAGATGCCAAATCATTATTTGTTCACGGGTAGAGAGAGAGCTAGTATTAGTACTGAAGCCTTGAGCTTGTTTATTACGGAGGAAGTTTTCATCAAAATAGTAGAGACCGTCCACTATTCTAGCGCTGCTAATCATCATCCCTGTTCTCAGATTCTGAAAATCACAATGAGAGTTACAAAAGGTAACACGACAATTAGAGTTTTTAGAGAGTTGACTCACAGATAAGAGATTACAGACAAGATTAGGGACATGAAGGACATATTTTAGAGTGATTTTTTCAAAAATTTTGATAGAATCTTTTCCTGTAATAGATGAAAACTTTTCATATGCAATTCTAACTTTTTTATTACTAGAACAAGGTGAATAAGAATAAAACACATGAGAGAGATTTGTCATGTGATCAGAAGCACCCGAATCAATGATCCAAGGCGTGGGATTAGAATAACAAGAGAAAGCACTAGAATTGCTACCTATTTGAACCAAAGAAACACTAGGAATACTAGACTCTAGATTGGATTTCAGCAACTTTAGAAAGTGATTTATTTGCTCTTTATTGAAGGAACCAACATCAGCCGCAATTGCACGAGCAGATCGGTCTCCAGCCTTTCTGATCCACCAGTTGGCAGGTTTGCCATGAACTTTCCAGCATGTCTCACGTGTATGGCGGGGTTTGTTACAGAAATAACCCCATATCCGAGACTTGTCCCCGGTTCTGTGCTGGTTATTGAAAGTTCTACTCACATTTGCATCAACAGGGATTAGGGCTGAATTTTCAATTGATGCCCCCGTCCCCTTTTTTCCGAGCATAACACTGCGGTTGCTTTCCTCCCTTCGAACTTCAGCAAATACTTCTCCAAGTGAAGGAAGAGGGCCACGACCAATGATCCTTCCCCTTACTTCATCCAATTCTATGGTCAGGCTAGCAAGGAATTTGTAGATGCGATTGTTTTCCAGTCTTTTTGTGGTGATTGCAATCATCTGGAGATTTCCATTTATAATTATTGAAAATGTCCAGATCCTGCCACAGCCTTTTCAAAATGTTGAAGTATTTGATGATGTTGTCTCCCCCTTGTCGAATTTCTCCAAGTTGTAGTTGTAGTTCGTACATTTGTCCTCTTGTACATAACATAAAACACCAATTGGATTGCGCAAAAAGAATACTCTCTTTTCTAATTGTCAGTGGTAAGAATAGCATCCAATTCCGCTGTCCAAATAAAAAATAACTTTGGTTGTCTAAACTTGATTGAACTATCACACCAAGTTCAGTTTTAAATCTCAAGGAGATTTTTGCCAAATAAACTCTAAGAAAGTTTAAGGACTTGGTTCCTTTTGTATTTGAAGGGTCTTAGGTCCTGTTCAAGTTCAAGTTGGGTTTTCAAAACTAAAAGCTAAAAAGTGAAATTCTTTCCATAAAAGATATTTTCTTTATTTCTTTCTATTTACTTGTTATATTTGCAGAAGCGCTTAAAATCTGGCATAAAAACACTATATAATATGAGTTGTTGATGTAATGTTAGGTCCGAAAGCCTACAAAATCTATATACTAACAACTTCTTTAAACTGTTTCTTAGCCCAAAAGCTAGCTTTTTAGTATCATTTGTTCTAATTATTTTCTACTTTCGTCTATTTCTTTTTCGCCTCAGTGGGAAGCAGTGGTACAGGTAAGTCTCGCTTGAGATGCATAGTTCTGCATGTTCTTCATCCTCTTCCTCTTCTTTTCCTTTGTCTTGAAATAGTAATTATGTGGCTCTCCTTACCTAAAGTGTTAGCACAAAGCTCTTATGAACATATAAGGTCTCTTGCTATTTATGGTATCAAAATTGATGTTGGATGACTTTAGAACCCCAAGAATGAACAATCCTACGAGGTAATGCGATGAACAATACAAATGTTTTAGTTATTATATTTCAAAACAACGAAAAAAGGGATACAAACTTCTTAAGTTGAAGAATTAGAAAGGTGTGAGAAAACGATAGGGGAGAAGACACTCAAACCTATGAAGAATAATCTCCATTGCAACTAATAAGCCCCAAACATGTTTCATTCACTTTTCTAAAGAAAAGCCAAATGCATCATGGCATATTGACTTTATCTTTTTGTTTGTTTGTTAATATAAACTCTACTTTGGAGGTCAAGAAATTTGGTGATCAACAAAATAGCATGGATACGAACACGCAACACGATACAAATACATACACCGGCGCTAATTTTAAAAAATGCAGGACATGACAGGGCTTGGGACATGTAAAAGATTTATAATTTTATATATTTATTCTATGTCAAATGTATGACTAATTTATATAAAGCTAATAAAAATTTGCAACACATTTCTAATTAAATTAAAAAATCATATATTTTATCTTATAAGTGTTTCAAAACATATTTAGTATGCAGAAATTGTGTTCCAAAAAATACAAAACATTGTTACTATGAATAGACTTATTGCATAAGACATGTTTGGAAGGTTCAAGAAGTGTCCGCGAAGTGTCGGAAAAGTGTGATATTAGAAATTTAATTTTTTTAATTAATACAATTTTATAAACTTTTGGGCATGCTTTTAGGAGTGTTTGAAGAGTGTCGGTATTTGACACGACACGTCTACTCTGTAGAAGTGTCTGTGCTTCTTAGGTGGCCTAGTAAACCAATGAAGCAAACTTGATTTATTAAGTTTGACATGGAACTAAACAATTAAGCTCAATGTCTCAAACAAAAAACATTTAAGAAGCATGGACGCTTCTAAGAACACTTCATGTCTGTTTCAGGTAAGTGTAGAACACCAACACTTATCAGACACTTTTCTGACACATCAGATACTCGTCCAAATGTTTTGATTATTTATTCATAACTAGACATGTTTTCGACACTTAGGGAACATGTGTCCATGTATACTAACATGAAATACATGACATGTTACTAAATTAATTTAAAAGCCAATGATTAAAATCAAAACGCCGTTGTTTCATACCCAATCCCTCTTTGTTTGAACTTTTTAATTTTAGAAATTCTTAGACCTAAAACCTCCAATTTGTTTGAGTAAAGCTCTCTATAATAGATATCAAGACTTTTTGTTCACACTTCACAACCGGTAGATAGAATGTTAAAAGTATTTTTTACTATTTAGATGTAAATATGTAATAATTTGTCCACACTTCATATCCTTGTAGAATTTCAATACTGGTGCTTCTTAAAACACATATTATTGGGGACCACTTTAATCAAAATATAAACTGGAAAAGTACCCTGACTCTTAAAAAACCAAGTAAAATATAAATAGTAATCTGAAAACTCTAAACAATATCCAGTTAAACCAAAATTCAAGTGCTTAACCCTAAACCGAGTCCATGTGAAATTCCTTATTTTTCTCTTTCCTTGTTACCATGCTCTGCATAATATCCGTCTTAATATTAGAGCCGACCTGTATAATACTGGATTTTGGTTTGAAAGTTAAAAAAAATAGATGGTTTTTAAAATCAAGTCTCCAGGAGCCTAATGTGTTTTTTATTTTTGATATGAACCTTTAGATCCAGCTTTTTAAACACGTTTTAAGCATTCATAACAGCATCCAGAAAAGGGGAATGAAATCTGCTGTGGAGTCTTGTTGGCGGAGATGGAGGAAAGAATATTGTGGGATATGGTAATCACAGATTTTTGGTGATTAATTGCTGATTTTGTGGAGATTCATTTCATAATTGGTTGCTTATGTTATGAGATTGTTTTCCATATTGGTGACCCGTATTGTGTATTTATATATGGGTGCTGTATTACTGCAACCTTTGAATAAGATCACTATTCTTCTCCTCCCGTAGACGTAGGTCACCATTGACCAAATAACGTGAATTCATTGTCTTTTGTGTTTTCTACGAGTCTTTTAAAGAACAAATTGTCTTTGATTACTCACTGACACTGTTGTAAGTGTATTGCACTTTATGAAATGATCCCTTATTTGTAGATGTTTCTACTTTATCTTCTTTGTACTGAACTTCTGTCATCCTTGTGAAAGATCAAGTCATGACGACAAACTTGGTTGTTTAGCAGTTTTTCCCAACTGTCTAGATTAATTCCTTATCTTGTTTTTGTATGTATGTGTGTGTATTTATACACATTTATATTATGCCCTTGATGGAATTCTATTTTGTTGTTTTCAACTTTAGCCATATTTGTTTTCTTTTGTAAATTCTCTTTTCTAGGGCTGCTTCAGCTGTTTTGCCTTCTCATGAATTAACGTCAGCTGCAAACAGATTATAATAAGATATTAGGTTAATAATCATTATTTATGTAGATCTTAGTATTCTGCATTATTTAATGAACAACAAAATTCTTTCTTTCTCTTTTTATTTTTTAATTTATTGAGAGTACTGTACACATGGTCAATCAATCTCTTGGTCTCTTGCGGGTAGAAATGATTTCCTCTTCAAGATTTTCATACAGAAGTTTCAGGCTGGTAACATTGTTATGATTTCCATGATCTCTAAGTTAGTAAGTTTTTGTTTAATTGGTTGAGAAGTTGACGATTAGGGGTTAATGATTAGAATTCTCCCTGGGATCCCATAATTGGATTTGCAAAAATGAACAAGGGAGGATTGTTGCAAGGAAGACTTTGACTACTCACTATATGCTCTTTGGCTTTGTAGATTTGTGCAATTTGGGCCTGAGGTGAAGTGTCATTGTGCTGCTCCAAACTGTCAAGGTTATCTTGGGACCAAAAGAAAAGTTGGTAAGACTGACATTTGCTGGGGTTCAAAACGCAGGAGAACATCAACCATTGGCTGCTTTCTTAGCAATCATCAAACTATGATTCCTACAACCAATTTATTTCAGCAAGGTTAGTTTTGTGGTGATTTTTTGCTCTTACAGTAAACAGAAATAAACACTAAAATGTAAAAGGGCAAACCATTTTTTTCTGATGACCTGGGAAACCATCCCATGCAGAACCCACCTTGGACCGGTAAACACGGAGATGCACGAACCCACGTAAACCTCGCACGGGAGTTAAACATAAGATCTCAGAATTCACTGTCGGTCTCAGTGACGATTTTAAATCATCGAGCTACCCTGACGAATTAGAAAAGGGTAAACCATACCTTCTCATTTATGATCGTTGTATTGATTCACGCATACTGCATTTATGAAAGAGAAAAATGCTTGTATTATTGAAGGGTGCAGTAATTTCCTATTGGATGCTGAGTTTTTTTCCTTCAAAAAATACAATTGCCGAGTATACAAAATGAATAATGAGTACTACATATACGCTTGTGAAGTGTTTGATAAGGGAATAACTCTTCTGAGAAAAACCGATGTCCTTCGTCCAGATTAGCTTAATTTGATCTTGGTTTATGTTCTTGTATGCGATGGTGCTGCAGATGTTTTAATTTTGTAAAGAACTTTGGAAATTATTTTTATCCTCTACAGAAGGTTTCATCTTTTTTGTTTTGTTTTGTTTTGTTTTGTTTTGTTTATAGTTTATGATTAGTTAGTTGAATCTCTAGCTATAGTCTTGTGTATCATTTTCATCTTTTGAGAACATAACTCAAACCAAATTCTTTGAGAACATAAGTTGGTAGGTTGTTTGAAAGGGAAATGTTTTTCCTTGGTACTTATTTATTTTTACAGCTAGATAGACAGAACCTCCCATAAGTGAGAGAAACCATCTTCTCATAACAGATCAATTAGTGAAGAGCTCAATTTTGACCCATTGCTCTCAAATCACAAAAAAAAACATAATCTTGCTCGAGTGGTTGATCCATGGTCGGCCACGTCCAGCTGAGGGCCAAGCTTGCCAGAGCGGACGACGAGCGTAAGAAGTCTGATGACACACAAGTCCTGGCTCAAGCTGAGATTGTACGGTTGAAGGCAATTGTGGAGGTTGAGAAGCTGGGGAAGGTTGCAGCGGAAGCCTCTCAAAAGGAGGCCGAGGACAAGACCTGGCAGGTAGGATGGGATGACGCGAGCCAGGAGTACATTCGACAGGTGAAGGAGCTCTGCATGTCCCTGCTAAAGTCAAGCTAGGAGTCGGCCTTGAAGGCAGCCAGCGTGCTTGCTGACTCCCTGCTCTGTCGCCAGGCTCCCCTTCCTCTAGTCAAGACTTTGGCCTAGGATCCTTCGGGCTCTGCGATTGCGGCTCCATCTCCTGAGGCTTTGTCATTTTTCTTTTTAACTTATGGCCGAGCATTATGTTTCCCAGCCTTTTTTATAACCGTCACTTTTCGATTAATACAAGGGATTTTTTTTATTTTTTTTGCAAGTGATGTTCTTCCTTTTCCTTTTTATCTTGGATTAATGCTTTTTCTTTTTCTTCGAGGTACTTTCTCGACTTTGTTACTTTTTGCCGAGCGATTTGGTTTGACTTTTTTGTTTTTCATCGAACAATTTTGTTTAGCATTGTTGTTTTCTACCGAACAATCTCATTCGACATCTGTTGTTTTTCCACCGAACAATTTAGTTCGACACTTGTTGTCTTCCATCGAACAATTCCATTCAACATTGTTTTTTTCCACCGAACAATGGCGTACATTGTTTATTTTTCATTGAACAAATTCGTTCAGTATTATTTATTTTCCAACGAACAATTAAGTTTGGTATTGTTTATTTTTCATCGAACAATTTTGTTCGGCACTTTTGTTTTTCGCCGAGCATATGCCCCCGACTTTAGATAGCACGACTTATGTTTTATTAGTGAGAAAGGTATACTACGTTTCTTCCAAACAAAAATGAAGAGAATTTAATAATAGAAAAACTTCAAGTGAATGACGTTCCAGGGTCGAGGGGTGCTCTTTCCTTCCATGTCTTCTAGTCTATAGGGCCATTCTCAATTTGTGCTGTGCTTTCCCTCGCTGGTTTTTTTTTGTGTTCGGCATGACTCTCCTTAGAAAATTAGGTCATCGGGGACGAACTCCTTGGGGTGGACCTTTTTGTTGTATGAGCCTGTCATCTGCTTTTGGTAGGCTGCCAGACGTATGAGTATTGTCTCACGCCTTTCTTCTGCTAAGTCTAGGTCTCGTCCTAGAGCCTCATTGTTGCCTTCGGTCGTGAACGTTTTTGTCCTCATGGTTCGAAGCCTGACTTTGAGGGGATGATTGCTTCGACGTTGAAAGCCAATAAATAGGACGTTTCCCCTGTAGAGCGCTGAGGTGTCGTCCTTTAGGACTAGAGTACGTGGGACAACTCATCTACCCATTTGCCCTTGGATTTTTCAAGACATTTTTTTTGATTTCGTCTAGAATGGTTTTGTTGGAGGCCTCAACTTGTTCGTTGCTTTGCGGGTAAGCTGGGGTTGAATAGTGATTCTGGATTCCAAGCTCGACGAAGAAGCTTTTGAACAATCGATAATCGAACTTTGTGTCGTTATCTGATGAGACGAAAGCTTTTGGAGTGCCAAACCTGGTGACTGTGCTTCTATATACAAATTTCTTCACATTCGTGTCCCTTATCTGGCTTAAGGGTTCTACCTCGACCTATTTTGTGAAGTTGTCGGTGGCCGTTATGAGAATTGTTTTGCTGTTCGGCGCTTTCAGTAGTGGCCCGACTATGTCCAGTCCCCACTGGGCAAAAGGCTAAGGACTCGTAAGCGGTGACAAGTGCCCGACTGAGAGATGAATCAAAAGGTCGAACATGTCATTTTTCTCACCTCCTGACGTATCGTTGGGCGTCCTTCATCATGTATGGCCATCAATATCCCTACGATAATGCTCGGTGGGCTTAGGACTGACCCCTGTGTGGCTTTTGCAAATACCTTCATAAATTTCGAAGAGCATGTCTCTTACCGTGATCGGGTGGACATAGAAGGTATGGGCTTGTGAGGGACTTTTTGTAGAGTTGGTTGGAAGGCGAGAGCCTGTACCGGGCTGCTTTGTGTCAATTTTTTTGTGCCCCTTCCTATCGTTTAACAACTCATCCTTTTGCAAGTAAGTAATGATTGGGTCCATCCAACTTGGATCAAGCTCCGTCGTGATCGAGACCTCGTTGCTTTTGATGCTGAGGTCTTCTAGATGCAGGACCGTAACCATCCTTTGTTCGTCTGGGCCGAGGTTGGAGGCTAGGCAGGCTAGAGCTTTGACGTGGCTGTTTTGGCCTCTTTATATCTGTTCGATTTTGAGGGAGCTGAATTCTTTGAATAGCTCCCTAGTTGTTTCCATGTACTTGCTCATCCTCCCGTCCCTTGCTTGGTATTCTCTGGTGATTTGGTTGGTGACGAGTTGTGAGTCGCTATAGAGAATGCGGTCTTTTTTCAATAAGTGCTCGGCGGCTTGCAGTCCGGCTAATACCGCTTTGTATTCGGCTTCGTTGTTGGAGGCCTGGAAGTCGAGTATGATTGCTTGTTCTATTGCTTCTCTTTCTTGAGAGATTAGTACGATGCCTAGTCTAGCTCCTCTCTAGTTTGAGGAGCCATCAATGTACAACCTCCATACGTCTCCTGCGAAATATTCCATGCTTCTGAAGCGCTCAACCCCTAGCTCGGTTGTAGTCTGGACTTTGATCAACCTAATAGTTTCTAGAGGCCAATCGTGGTGAGACATGAATTCGGCGATGAAATCTTCCAGGACCTATGCTTTTATTGCGGTTCTGGGCTGGTACTTGATATGGAAGTCCCCAATCTCAATTGCCCACTTTGCCAGTTTTCCAAACAAGTCTGCCTTTTTGAGTATGACCTTTAGTGGGTATTCTGTTAAGACTGTGATTGGATGCGCTTGAAAATAGTGCACGAGCTTTTTGGAGGCTGTAAAGAGCGCAAATGCTAGTTTTTTTTAGCAACATGTCAAAATCTGTTGAATTCTCTAGAATTTCCTAGAAGAAGTAATGGTCTAGATGGTTGTGGAATGATCTAGAGAATCCTGGAAGGATATAGAAGATTCTGGAAGGATCTAGAGAGTCCTAGAAACTTATAAAATTGTTTAACACATACATATTCTAAATCATTCCAAAAGAATATTCTTAGAATATGGTTCTAGATCATTCATGAGAGAGGCTTCTAGAGAATGTTCTAGAACATCACTAGAGGCCTATATAAGGAGGTGGTCTCATTTGGCCAAACCATCCAAGAAGAGTTGTAAGAATCACTCTAAGAGCAATATACTCTCAATTCTCCCAAACTCTCAAGTGTCTTGCTTTCTTTCCTACTCTTGTGACTTTCTGAGTTCTAAGTTTACTTTAGCATCACAAAATTTAGTTGTGAGTGTCTAAGTGCCGCACAGATAGCTTGCGAAAGTATAAGTCCGTGACACTTGGTATCATAGCAGGTTACAAAGGAGGAGAAATCACAATGTCATTCGGTGTGGAAGACGTGACGACCGAGCAAACTCGTGGGAGGGATACCAACCCAAAAGGAAGGAAAAATCTCGTGATGCTATTGCAACCATGGATGCACGACTTGCAAATGTGGAGCTTTTCGTGGCTGACTCGGGGGATTGACTTGACGTGTTGGAGCAAAGTTTGCAACAAGAGGTGGAAGATCTTAAGGGCGAGATTAAGGACCTCAAGGATGGCATGCTTGCTATCGTCAACTCCGTGGCACATGACGTGCATCAAGGTAACGAGGCCTTCCAAGCAAAGGTGTTGGAGATGCTTGTCAACTTTGAAGCTCGCTTGGAAGAGGTACACCAAGATTGAGCTATGTGTAAGAAGGCTATAGCCGAGGGAGTTGTGGCCATACCATGGATTTCTAAGGTGGAGGTGCCAAAACTAAAGCCTTATGATGGGAATATGGATGCCAAGGAAGTGGACAACCTTTGGCACATGGAGAGCTACTTTGAGGCGATGGCATTAGCAGATGAAAGTACTAAAGTAAGGACTGCAATCCTCTACCTCACTGACACAACAATTCTATGGTGGCGCAAGAGGCATGCCAATATTAAAAAATGTACGTGTACCATAAATACTTGGGATGACTTTAAAAAGGAGTTGAAAAAACAATTCTATTATGAGGATGTGGCCTACTAAGCCAGAAAGAATATGAAAAAGTTAAAACATACATCGTCTATTCGGGACTATGGGAAAGAATTCTTAACTCTTATGTTGGAGATTCCAAATATGACTGATGAATAGTTATTTAACTTCCTGGATAACGTATAACCATGGGCGGAGCAAGAGTTACGTCGTCGTGGCATACAAGATCTTGTAACGGCTATGGCGATAGCAGAATCTTTGATTGAATATAGGAAGTCAGATAAGGTCAAGGTATCCAAGGGGAGTCACACCAAAGGTGGGGGAGCCAATGATAAAGGTCGCTATCATCAGAAAGAGGGCACTGGAAGACCCCCTACAAGGAAAGAAAGCAAGGACAAAGACAAAGATAAGCGGGACAAGTTCAAGCCCAGGATCAATTGCTTCTTGTGTGATGAACCACACTAGGCTAGAGAATGTCCTAAGAGACAGGCTCTTAATGCCATAATCGAGGAAAAAGAAAAGGAGGATATTCATGTGGGATCTCTCCAACCTCTCAACGCCATCAAGTCAAAGTCAGCAGGCAAGGCCCAAGGAAACAATGGTCTAATGTACGTGGAGGTATGCCTCAATGGGAAGCCCACTCAAGCCATGGTGGAAACTGGGACAAAACATAAATTTGTCTCAATTGATGAGGCAAAAAGATTGGAACTCAAGACAACCAAAGAGTCAAGATGGCTCAAGATTGTTAATTCTGAAGCCAAGCCTTTGCAAGGTGTAGCACAAGGCGTGGACATAAAGATCGAGTCATGGAACGGGAATGTTGATCTCAAGGTGGCACCCATGGATGACTTCCAAGTGGTGAATGGTATGGACTTCTTAGAGAAGGTCAAGGCAGTATCTCTACATTTCATACGCTCCATAGCTATATTGGAGGAAAACACCCCTTGTGTGGTATAAGTAACAATAAAGGCCAGATTCAAGACCCCATTTCTCTCTGCCATGCAAATGAAGAAAGGGTTCAGTAAGGGTGAGGTGACATACCTTGCAACCCTAGCAAGAGAGAAAGAAGATGTCCCTGAAGAACCCCTTCCTAAAGAAATTAAAGAAGTCTTGACCAAGTACATGGATGTCATGCCACTGAAACTTTCTAAGAAGTTACCACCAAAAAGGGAGGTGGATCACAAGATTGATCGAGAGCCTGGAGTGACACCACTTGCCAAAGTCCCATACAGGATCGCACCCCCAGAGCTAGAGGAGTTGATGAGACAATTGAAGGATTTACTTGATGCTGGTTACATCCAACCTTCCAAAGTTCCATATGGTGCTCCCGTGTTATTTCACAAGAAGAAAGATGGGTCGTGTAAAACCCGAGAAAATTTTAATAATAATTTATTTAATTAAAATAAATTATGAGAAATGTTTAATTAAAATGGGTAAAATTTTTTAATTTTTAAATACACCAACAAATGGTAGTGGGGGAAAACCATGAATAAGTTTAGTAAAAATATAAATTAACTTATATAAAATTTGGGTTCTCAAACAAACCTTGATTTAAATTAAATTGTGTTAATTAAATTAATTAAATGAATCAGATTGAAAACAAATTTAAGTAAATTAAGGTAGTAACTCTATTTCTTATTTTATTTTATGGTTCTAGAATAATTAAATTAACTTACATTATTATTTTAATGAATAGTAAAATAAAAGAGAGAAGAGATAATGAAATAAGCTTATAAAATTAAAATGATTAAAAACTTATTTTAATTCTTATTATTTGAGTTGTAACTATTAATTAATTAACTAACTAAATAAATTAAAAGTTATTTAGCTAAAGAAAATTCTAGATGATCATTAAGTAATAACTAAATTAA
>JAUTBS010449340.1:0-15233 GCA_032361285.1 Aequorea victoria | reverse complement strand
GTTGTTTTATTAAAAACCTCAAAACAGAGAAAGACAGATTAGTACTTAGGGACTTTCAATAATTTTCGTGTGAACCAGACATGGTCTAAATGAACATCTGTTTTTACCATAGATTCTTTATGATGTTGTAAGCTTGTATGAATTTTGGTTAGGATTTAAAATGAGTTTTCGAACCCCTTTGTCATTTTAGAAATTTTTACGACGGTTGAGGCAGATTGTTAGCTGAATTTGAACCTTCATATCTCTCTCCACAAAAATACCCTTATGTTGATCCAAATATTGAGAGATAGATACAAGAGCCTAGAATCATCCCCTTTTTACAGATGTCACTTTCAGTTAATACATTTTGAGTTACACTGTTGTTTCCAAATAGGTCCATTTTTCGACAGTAACTGTTAAATGAAATATTT
Organism: Aequorea victoria; assembly: GCA_032361285.1. Lineage (NCBI taxonomy): Eukaryota > Metazoa > Cnidaria > Hydrozoa > Leptothecata > Aequoreidae > Aequorea > Aequorea victoria. Next base: position 14,823 of record JAUTBS010449340.1, on the reverse strand, counting down.
GACCCTTTTCTGTTGACAACTAATTTTCAGCCTCTTCATGAAAACTTTATGTAGCCCTTTTTAAATTTTTAGAATTTTCCGTGGAATTTGGATAATTTTAAAGTATTTTAGAACTTCTATTACAGATTCAGTGTATGATTCTTCTTTGAAGAAACTAAGTGTTTTATGCTCTTCATGCCAAAAGCCTTGTTTGTTCTTGTTTAAAGTAGCAACCATGGGTTAAAATGTTTGTTTATGGCTAGAATATATATGTTTTAACCTTCATTCATGTTATGACTTGTCACATTCATAGACTTGGTCTTGGGTGGGATGTATTCCTCGTGTCTAGCTCGGCTAGAGTGATTTTTCATTGAACCTTTTGTCGGTTGGTTTCAAGATCACGTGGATGTGACTTGGGTTTTGGTTTTGTGATGGAGTGGGCGGTGTCCCTTCCATGTTGTACCATTTATATGTATCGTATTTTGTTAATGCACCGTGTTGAACTAAGACTTTAGCGTAGCAGTCAAGGGCCTCGTCCTTGGACATTCATGAGCTAGTCGAGTATGTCACTCGGCTATGACTCATGGTATGGCAAGGTGGGTCTTAGGAATAAGTTCTAGCCGGGGGGTTTATGAGTCAGTCGTAGCATGTAGCTCACTGTATCTCATCGCCTGCATACGGGGAGCTTTATTTCTAGCCGGGGGGCTTATGATCCAGTTGGAGCTGTGAGCTCGCTGCGTTTCATAACTTGCACACGGGAAAACTGTGTCCGACTGTCTGTTGCCTAAACTGCCCAAGTTCCATCTACAAGAGTTTATGAGTCGTTGGTACCCAAGTGTTGGGTGGTGGTCGGGTGTTTTGTCGGGTCCTTTCGGCGTAAAGGAGTCCGGGCTGAGTTCTAGAGTTTCACCATTTTCACGCATTATATTCTGCTATATCTGTTGTATGTATTTAAGTGTAGAAATATTTGGTTCGGGATATTCTTTCTGGGCTTCGCAGCTCATGACGTTTCATGCCAGGTGTTGAGGAATGATTTATACCGGCAGAGCGAGAGGAGGAATACGTTGAGCCGTGGCTCAACCTGGATCATAATTTCTTTTAAGTCTTACTCCTGTAATTTCTTTTTGGTTTTGATCTGTAATACTTAAATAGATGTGCAATGTGGATAAAAGTACAATCGATATTATATATGATAAATATTAAATTTTTTGTTGGATGGTTGTCATTAGAATAACCCTAAATATTATATGTATGTCTCTTAACGAATCAAATTTTTGGGGCGTTACATGTTGACAAACTCACATGGTTGTGACTTGGGTGTTGATCTTGTGATGGAGTGGATGGTTTTTCTTTCATGTTATAACCATTTGATGGGTACAGTATATAGTGGTGCACCGTGTCGAACTTATGAATTTAACGCAGACTTGGTCAGGGACTCAGAGGGATGGTGGTTCCGGGGTGAGATTCACCTGGCTATACCCTACCGCTCTTGGGGCATTTATGAGATGGTTGAGTACGTCACTCGGCTACGGCTCATGGTGTGACAAGGTGTGTCTTTTCGATTGGTTCTAGTCGGGGGCCTTATGAGCCAGTTGGAGCACTTAGTTTGCTGCGTCTCATAATCTGCAAATGGGGAACTATATCCGACTGTTTGGGGGCCTAAATTGCTACGAGTTCAAGTTTGGATAGTTGTGTTTTGTCGGATCCTTTCGGCGTAAAGGAGTCCTGGTCGTGAATCAAGAGTTTACAGCATTTTCCCATATCATGTTTTATTATATCCTGTTACATGTATTAAGTGTTAGAAATGTTGGGTTCAGGAAATTCTTTCTGGGCTTTGCAGCTCACGGTGTTTCATGCTAGGAATTGAAGAGAAACCAGCGGCCGACGAACAATACGAGGAGTACGTCGAGCCGTGGCTCACATGGTTGATCAAGAATTGAAGACTTAGTACTTTTTGTAATTTCCTTTAAAATTTTGTTAACATGTAATATTAAAACAGGGCGTGCAATGCGTAAGAACGTAAAGTATATTACTATCATATGTTAAATATTAAATGGTGTGGAATGTTTGTTATTAGAATAATCCTAATTACTATATTTATGTCTCATAACGAACTGAATTTTTGGGATGTTACATAACTCGCTACGGGTCATAGTATGGCAAGACGGGTCTTAAGATTGGTTCTGGCCGGGAGCTCATTTGAACCGGTAGGCATTTAACCTGTTGTCATTCATAGACTATCCACGAGGAATCGCATCGTGACGCTCTAGGTGTTTTGTTATAGAAGTCATGGAAAGTCTAACGATCGGTTCAAGTCGAGGACTCGTATGAACCGACTGAGTAAGGGATGGCTTGTGTGATCGGGATGGCTTGTGTTATCGGGTAGTGTTATCCTTTCGGTGTTAAGGAATCGTTGTCATGCATCAAAGTTCTGTCATCATGCATAATCATACATTATTGTAGATATGCTACTGTGTATTATGTGTTAGAAAGGTAGGGTTTTTGAGAGTTTCTTTTTGGGCTTTGCAGCTGACAGCATTTCATGCCAGGAAATGAAGACGAAGCGCTAGAAGAAGAATTCATCAAAGAATACATAGAGCCATGGCTCAGGTGACAGCGCGGCGGCTGCCCCAAAAGATTGGATCATATGATATAATCTCTTTAAAAATTTGTCAGAGTGTAATATACATATTAGACAAGTTGTGCAAATGTGTGGAAATGAAAATACTATTATCTTATGATAAATATTAAATTATGGTTGATGTTTGATGTTAGAATAATCCTATGTACTATAATTACGCCTCTTGATGAATCGATTTTCGGGCGTCACAACTTGGTACTCTTAGGTTTAGTAAATCTTAGAGGTCTGGGGTTATGGGAAACCTCGTGTTCGTTGAGAAGTTTTTGTTCTGGTTGTCTAAGTTACTACATATTATGATCTAAGTATAAGTATAAACTTAAAAAATGAACTAAGTATATGTAATTATATATTGCGCGAAGATTGTCTTTAGACTCATAGGAGAAATTTTGGGCATGAGGAGAACGTGACGTGGAAGGAAATCAGGCACACGAGCATTGTGTGAAAAGTAGGTCTTAGATTTGCATTTAGATAGATAAACCCTTACCGTGCTAGTGTTATACAAGTATCTTAAACTCTAGTTGCTCGGGGACAATGTAATTCGATGAAAAATGTATTAGAGCTGGTCTTTTTCCGATAATACGTTGCACTAGTGACTTTTAACTCATACCTTACTAATATTAGCTTACTTCATGCTTCCAAGAAAAAAGTTTTCGACATCCTAGATCAATCGTCCATGTATTCTTCATGAGGAAGGGGTTCCAGTTTAAAGTGTAATTGACGAGATTGCGCGTATATGAAAGACTCTATTAAAAGTTCTAAGATTACTAACAAAGGACCCATGAATCCATTCATAGAATTTTATCATTGATTATAACAATATGTTTCGTGTGGACTCGTTGTTTATTGCATATACTTGAAATTCTTTGTGATATCTTTTCTTCTTAAGTCGTGTTATCATTGTAAAGCAATAACTATCGAATTGTAATCAACTCTTCTTGATCCAATTGAAGATTACTTTTTGATAATTTTGCTCCCTCAAAAACTTTAAATTTTGATCGTGTATTCAGATACTTAAATCCTTGAGACCCTCTCTCTTCTTGAGTAAGATACCCTTGTCAATCGTTTGTTTTGAATACTTTTCAATCCTTGTGATGATGATTACTTTTCGTTTAGATCCTGATAGCTTACTCTATTATGAGAGTAATCTTGTGAGTCATTTACTCTTGAAACTTTATCAGGAGACTATACTTAGTTGTTTGAATGGGAGTGCATCTGGTTGACGTAACTTTAGTGTAAAATATTTAGAGTGGCTACCCATCGTTTAACGTCGCTTTCTTGAGGTTTAATTGTAGCCAATTGATTTCAATCATGAGAATCCTTCCAAAAAGATTCGAGAATCCTTCCAAAAATATTTAATGTATTATTCTTACGATATCTCTTTGTTCGTCTATATGTTGAGCCATTAGACACAGATTTGTTCACCTTTCATTTATGAGTTTTTTACTATGGATTTTCAAGAGTACCTCTGAACCGCATAGTTAATCTCTCTTTTCGGTTGTAGGACTTCAACTAAAATCTGTGACAATGCCCAACACTATGCCTATCAAGCTTGTGGAATTGAAAGTTAAGTTGCTTAAATTAGTATAGAGGAGGTTCATAAGATCAAATACATTGCCATAGAGCACACCGAATATATTCACTAGAAAGATGGGCAGACCATTGAGACCATGCATCCAATTAGACTACTCGACATAGTTATGATAAAAGAACGCAAGCCACTTTCGAGAACAGGTGACTAGTTCAACTAACTAAGAGTTTGGAGATGCTACTCCGAGATCGACCTCTGATCTGGTTATCATTAATTGCGAGTCAAATAAGGATAATATACTAAAGACAACAATCTAAACGTGAAACAATAATTTCAAGCTTGTGGTGATGTTTATGAGTGTGACAAACAGAATTTTCATGCCATTCTCGGACCGATTTATTGTAGTGATTATTAAAGATAATTTGGAGTATTCATTGTCGGAGGAAGAGCACGAGTAACAATTGAAAAAAATCCTCCAAGAATTGAGAGGGAACCAATTATATGTGTAGGCGAGTGAGTGTGAATTCTAAGTTGAAGAATGTAAATTTTTGAGACATGTTATCTCGGAAAATAGAGTTTTGATTGATCCAATTAAGGTGTTTTCAACAAAATTCATATTCAAAAATAAATTGAGGTTCCTTAGGAATGACCGGTTACTATAGAAGATTTATTCAAGATTTCTCTAACCTGACTAAATCGATGGTTCATTTGAGGTATAGATGAGTAAAGTTTGTTTAGAATAAAGGATTGTAAAGAGTTATTTTTAGGAGCTCAAGACGAGGTGGATTAATTCCCCAATGTTAGTTGTTCTAAAATAAGACGTAGTGTACACAGTATATTGAGATAATTATTGAGTCGTGCAATAACTTAAGATGAAAGAGCAATAGAATATGGTTCGAGGCAGTTAAAATCACATGAAAGAGACTACACGACACATGATTTGGAGTTAGCAGTGTTAGTATTTGCTCAGAAGTGTTGGTGTCATTATTTATATGAAGAATAATTTGAGATCATTATGGACCATAAAAGTTTGAAGTACTTATTGACACAAAAAGATCTAAATATGATATAGAAAAGTTAGATGGAGTTCCTTAAAGACTATCAATTCATTTAGGGTTATAACCCGAGTAATTAAAGCCAATATTATCGCTGACACTTTAGTAGTAAGTATAGAGATCTTGTACCTTCTATGGCCTTGAAAGATTATGAGATGATGATAATAGTAAAGGTTGTTCTTAAACTCAATAAGGGTGGCAAGAGAATTTGTCTAGATAAATACCTCAATATTGCAATAAAATCTTGAAAGCACATAAGATAGAATAAGAATTAGATTTTATAAATTATAGAAAGCCTATAGGTGGAGTTTCTACCGATAAGAGTAAAATCAGTTATACCTAACATTGATAAATTGAGAGATAGTACTAAGAGGAATTTCACCAATCAAGTTTTATAGTTGAATCTGGAGGAGATGAAATATACTAAGGTCATCCAAAAAGAACTCTACCAACAGAAAGACAATGTTGGTGACATCTAATGTTGAAGATCATGTATTATTCTTACATTGTCGTGGAGTTGTTTGTTTTAGATGAAAAGAACAGTTATCATCATGGTATCTTGGACTATGTAAAAACTTTGCCGAACGCCGGGAAGGTGATTTATCATTTGGTCATACTAAGGATGAGCCATTTTCTTCAGATTTTTCACAACAGTCATGGAAGGGTAATCCTTACTCTCTCGACATCATTAGCTGAAAAGAAACAAAGTATAACAAGGCTTGTAAAGCGAGGTCAATAAGAGATTAGGAGAACAACAAAGGAAGAGTTTTCCCGTCAAAGTATTATAACATGTACGAATTTCATGGCCTTACCAAAAAGTCAAAAAGTTCAACTCAGAACGAAAGATGTTAAGCGCATTAGTTGGCACAACTATATGAAGCTGGAGTCACAACCTTGAATTTCGAGGATGAGATTTTTATAAGAGGGGTAGATTGTAAACACCCGAGTTTTTATAAAACCTAATTTAGGTGTAAACTCACCCTAATTGTGCAAAACAAGTTCAAACCCTAGATTTAACTTCCAGTAAACCTTAATGATGCTCGAAACAAAATTTTATGAATTAACCTAATGAACTTAGGTACTAAGAGGAAAATTTAGTCTTTTAATTAATCAAGTAAATAAACAAGTCAAAAGAGAAATTATGGGTTAAGACCCAAAATAAAAATTTAAGCCCAAGAACTCATGAATTAAATTATTAGGCCCACATTAATTTTTAAAGCCGAAATTTAATAATTCACGGCCCAATCGAAATAGGTAGCCCATAGAATCTCAAAAGGCCTAAAGAATTAATCCAAAAATAAAAATGGGGCTCACATCAAATTACTAATTATAATAAATGAAAAAAATATATTATATAATTCCAAAAATACCACTGAATTGGTTTTCTCTGTTTCCTCTAAGAGAGAACATTGATGTGACATTAAGAAAAAAAAATAATAAAGAATAATTTAGGAATTGATTTGACACTTAACAAAGTTTACAATCTAACACTTTCTTACACACCACCAAAATTGGAGACATATATATATATATATATATTTGTATGGAAAGATAGAATGATTGATATGACAATTTTTGTGAAAAGAAAAAAATAAAGAAAGAAAAATGAGGAGTCTTATAATGGTGGATATCAGTAATTTGACATTAGGAATAATTTGTATCTGTAATTCATATTGTCAATCATGACATATATACATTCATGTATATATCTTCATGAGAGGAGATTGACATGACTAATTAGAAAATATAAAAAAAAAAAATTAAAAATAGAAAAAAAGATTTATTAGGAAGCTAATGTGACCCTTACCCAAATTTGCAATCAACTTTTTTCTACACACTACCCATATTCTTTCATGATTAAATACATTTAAGAAAAATACATATACACATAAATATACCTCATGAGAGGAGAAAAGTATGACATGATAATTTAAAAGATAAAAATGAAAGAAGAAATACTGGATTAGGAAAATGATGAACGAAAGAGGGAGACTTATAAAAATAGGTTTACTACCCAATAAAATACAATTATTCCCATACATAAATAGAAATACACACACATGTGTATATCCCATAAGAATAATAATTCCGGAAAGAATAGTGACATGATAGGACACTTGGAAGACTTTTTCCAAAAACTCAATTTGCTCATCATGAAACTTGTTCTTCCAAGCAAGAATAGCATCATCCTTAAGTCATCATGTACCCTTTTGGAAGATTTTATTTCCAAAAATATCATCATGCATGAAGTGACAAATTGAATGACAATTAAAGAAAGAAAAAAAAAATTGATAATTGTTAGAAGATTTCACACTCAACCTTTATCTATAAAAGAACCCTTCCTCCCACACTTTTAATATTTTCTCCCACTCTCCCTCTCTCTAAAATTCGTTCAAGAGGAACAAAGGAAGAGAAGAAAAGGAAAAGAAGAAAAGGAAGAAGATAAGAAGGAAAATAGGAAGACTTAAAACTAAGTCCTTGAATCTCTAGATCAAGACAAACCAAGTAAGAAACTTCTTAAAACTCTCCACTTTTCTTTTAATATCACCTTCTTATCTCTATCCACCTCTAAGATAAAAGAAATAAGAACAATAAAGAAATGTAGAGAATCTTGTTCTAGGGAAACTTTTCAATGATCTAAGAAAAGAAACAAATAATGTAAGAGATGATTGATACCTTATGACGAACATGTTTGTGTTTCTATGATGTGCTTTGACAAGTCTTGGATGTGCTAAAATAGGAGAGTATGATGATAGTGTGAGAATATTGGATTTTCGTCAAAACAGTGTAGTGTTTAGGCCACCTTAGAAATTTTCGTGGTAAGCAAAGTTATTCAAAATAAAAAATTATTTCAAAAAGAGTTACTTTAAGGTGTCTTGAGTGTGTTTGATTTTTGATTGGACCCAAAAATATATTTTTGAACCCCTATGCCATCTTTGAAGTTTCTGTGACATTGAGGCAGCAAAACAGTCAACTTCGAACATTTATAGAATATTCCAGACAACTCCCCTTGAGATGAGCCACTTATGAAAAGAAAGGTCCATTGTATAATTTCACACAAAATTTATAAAACTCATTTTCGTCAGGCAGATTTTGAGATATATTGTTTCTCCCAAACAGGTTCCTTATTCGGCAGAAACGTTAACACAAATTTTTATTCCGTTTTTTGTTCACAACCATTTCTCAAGTTTTTCATGACAAGTCTAGGTGACATGATTATCTAGCTCTCTATAGAGCTGCAGAATTTTCCAGTCAAGTTTAGTATTTTTAAAATATTTTTGAATCACTGTGGCAGAATCTGAAAATTTGTGTTTTGATGTAAAGTGTGGTGTTTAAGCCTTACCTACCTACTCCTATGACATGTTTGTTTCATTTCAACATCACCCATGATTATTAATGAGCTTGTATGACTATGATAAATATTGTATGAATGTTAGACTTGTGACATAGAGATATATAATGCCGACCTAAGTCTTGGATTGGGGTATCCACCTTGTGTCTAGCTTGGCTAGGTTTGATTCTTGATGTAACCTTGTTGTGTTGGACAATTTCACATGGTTTATGACTTGGATATGTTTTCTTGTTGTTAGATTGGGTTGATTTCCCTTTCATGATATAACCTTGTGATGGGTATGGTTGTTACTTTGGTGCACCGAGTCTAACTTATGAACTTAACACATGCCACTCTATCAGGATCCGTTAAAGTGGTGGTAACGGGGTAAGGTCGCCAACGAACTGAGTTTGAACTCTTAGCCTGGCTGAACCTCACAGCCCTTGGGGTATTTATGAACTAGTGGAGTACGTAACTCGCTATGGGTCATAGTGTGACAAGGCGGGTCTTAAGATTGGTTCTAGCTGGGGGCTCGTATGAACCGGTAGGCATTTAACCTGCTGGAGTCATAGGCTACCCATGGGGAACGGGATCGTGATGCTCTGGGTGTTTTGTTGCAGAAGTCGTGGAAAGTATAACCATTGGTTCAAGTCGGGGACTCGTATGAACCGGTTGAGTACCTAACTCGCTGTGAGTTATAGAGCTACCTATGGGGGATCGGATCGGGACGACTTGTGTGTTGGGATAGTGTAATCGTTTCAGCGTAAAGAAATCCTTGTCATGAATTAGAGTTCTATTATCATGCATAATCATACATTTTTATAGATATGCTGCTATCTATTATGTGTTAGAAAGGTAGAATTTTTAGGTATTTTTTTTCTGGACTTTGCAGCTCATAGCGCGTTTGATGCCAGGAAATGAAGACGAAGCAATGATAGATGAATTCACCAAAGAATACATAGAGCCATGGCTAACCTGATAGAGTGGTGGCTGCGCCGAAAGATTGGATCATATGATACAATCGCTTTAAATGTTTGTCGAAATGTAATATACAGTTTAAACAAGTTGTGCAAATGTGTGAAAATAAAAACACTATTATCTTATGATAAATATTAAATTATGGTTGATGTTTGATGTTAGAATAACCCTATGTACTATAATTATGTCTCTTGGCGAACTAATTTTTGGTGCGTCACAATGTCTCTCTTTTCAGTCAAGCCGGGCTTCGCCCGCACCCCTTTGCCGCTTTAGATCCAAAATCTCGATGGATAACTCGGGCTTCACCCACACCCCTTTTCCGCTTGAGATCCAGAATCTCAATGGATATGTCAGGCTTCACCGGCACTCTTTTTCTTCTTGTCGTAAAGATGAGAATCTCGGTGGATAAGCAGGGCTTTGCCCACACCCTTTGCCACTTGAGATGAAAATCTCAACAGATAAGTCGGGCTTTGCCCGCACCCTTTTTCTTCTTGCTGTAGAGATGCAAATCTTGACGGATAAATTGGGCTTTGCCCTCACTCCTTTGCTGTCTAAGATCCAAAATCTCGATGGATAAGCCAGGTTTTGCTCGCACCTTTTTTCTTCTTGCCGAAGAGATGAAAATCTCAATGGATAAGTCGTGCTTCGCCCACACCCTTTGTCACTTGAGATCAAGAATCTCGATGGATAAGTCGAGTTTTGCCCGCATCCTTTTTCTTCTCGTCGTAGAGATAAGAATCTCGATGGATAAGTCGGGCTTTGCCTACACCCTTTATCGCTTGAGATCCAGAATCTCGACAAATAAGCAGGGCTTCACCCACACCATTTTTCTTCTTTCCATAGAGATGGAAGTCTTGAAACATAAGCCGAGCTCCGCCCGCACCCCTTTGCCACTTGAGATGAAAATCTCAACTGATAAGCCAGGCTTCGCCTGCACCTTTTCCTTTTTCTCTCTGGGATTTTTAGAAATCCTGAGGCATTGAGGCAACTCAACGTTCTTCTAAGCCGGGTTTGACCCACCCCCTTTTCTTGGACGTTGAGTCAAAACTCAATGTTTCTCTTTTATAGTTTAAGCTGGGTTTCATCACCCGCACCCTTTCTTTCTCTTGCTCGGGTTTCTCTAAAGAAATCTCGAGTTCCTTTAACGTCGAGCTAAGGCTCGATGTTTCTCTTTTTGGTCTATGTCGAGTTTTATCACCCGCACCCTTTTGTCTTGCCCAGGATCTTGAAGTCTCGAGTTCTTCCCCATCAAACTAAAGCCTAATGTGTTCTTTGTTATCTCTGCTTTGCCGTAACTCTATCATTCTAAATTTTATTCCTTCTGCGAGGTCATCAAAGACCTCAATCCAAATGACATCACGTTATGATTTGACGAGTTCTCCTCTGTACTCTATCTATCAGGAGTCATCATTGCTCCATCTAATTCTAGTCTCGCACCTGTCTGGATTGAAGATCTAGAGGAACTCACATTTGGGTCGCTCTTTGAAGAAGGAGCAGCTCTAATACACGCGGAGGAGGACACGGAGGTGATCCCCATGTTGAGCAGCGACACGCCAATCGACTGCTCCTACCTAATAGTAGACGGGGGCAGTGTTGCAATAAATAATTGAACTTATAAATATAACGTGTTGAATGTAATAGATAGAGGGTCAGAGTTCGAGTCAGACTTGTCTGCATCTGTAGGCCGTATGTCCAGTTGTGAGTCCACCAGGTACCATCTGCTGGGCTTCCTTGGTCTTCTATTTCATCTCAATGCATACCAAAGTCTGGAACCTTTGTTGTTGACGATAATAATAATATGGAGAACTATTCTAGTTACCCGGCTGTACTTCTATTTGAATGTTTGAGTTCTAACCCTAAAAATAATTTTGATGGGGTTGTTCCCCGGAAAATAAAACCTTTAATTGAAAAAGAAGAAGAGATGCGCGCTAAACTCTTAATTGAAAAAACTTTTCCAATAAACATGGGTACTGAGAAGGACTCCCAAATGGTCCAGATTAGTTCTGCTCTATCGACTAAAGAGCGTGAGCCATTAATCAAATTATAAAAGGAATTTAAGGATATCTTCGCGTGGTCATACGCAGACATGCCCTAAATAGACCCAGAAATAGTCCAATATAAAATTCCTCTCTACCCGGATGTCAAACCAATGAAACAAAATCTCTGACATGTGAGACCAAATAGGGCCCTCAAAATCAAGGAGGAAGTTACCCAGCAAATAAATTTTAGCTTTCTTCAGGTGACAGAGTACCCCAACTGGGTGGCTAATATTGTCCATGTACCAAATAAAGACGGTCGTGTGCGAGTTTGTGTTGACTTCCATGATCTTAACAAAACAAGTCCCAAAGACGACTTCTCTATGCCACACATAGACGTCCTTGTGGACAACATTCTTAGCCATGCCCTGTTATCATTCATGAATGGACTCTCAAGATACAATCAGATCCTCATGACCCCCGAATACAGAGAAAATATTACGTTCACCACGCCATGGGGAATGTATTGTTATCGGATTATGCCTTTCGGTCTAAAAAATGTAGGAGCCACGTACCAACGTACTACAATGACATTGCTGCACGACATTTTACACAAAGAAGTGGAAGTATACGTCGACGATATGATTGTCAAATCTAAAGATCGTGAAGGACATATCCCAACCTTGGGGAAATTATTTGAGAGAATCCAAAAGTACCGAATGAGGCTAAACCCACAAAAATGTGCTTTTGGAGTTACTGCAGACAAAATATTAGGATTCATCATCACTCAAGGAGGGATAGAGGTGGACCGTTCTAAAATCAAGGCAATTCTAGAAATGCCTCCTCCAAAGACGGAAAAAGGAGTTAGAGGTTTTCTTGGGAAAATTCAATTCATTAGTCATTTCATCTCGAAACTGAGTACAACCTGTGAACCTCTCTTCCGTTTGCTCAGAAAGAATACCAGATTACAATGGGACAAGCATTACCAGAATGCCTTTGAATCTATCTAAGAGTACTTGCAAAAGCATCTAGTGCTTTCCCCTCCAAAACCAGGCAACCCGTTAATCCTTTACCTATTAGTGAATGAGTGTGCAATGGGTCGCATGGTAGCACAAGAAGGGGATAACGGCGAAGAGAAGGTTGTTTACTACCTGAGCAAGAAAATGATAGTTTGTGAAACTTGATACACACCGCCAGAGAAAACTTGTTGGGCCTCGGTGTGGTCATCAGAAATGTTACGACACTACATGCTGGCATACCCTGTAGTATTGATTTCTAGAATGGACCCGCTTAAGCACCTGTTCGAAAAGCCTGCACTGATAGGAAGATGGGTCTGATGCTTACTATTATTGGTTGAGTTTGAATTGCACTACAAGACTAGAAAATCGGTAAAAGGACGAGTCGTAGCAGAATTTCTGATCGATCAGCCAGTTGAGGGAAAAAATAACTCAGATTTTTAGTTTCCCGATGAAGACGTGTTGAAAGTTGAGAATGAGCTATGGATGTTATATTTTGATTGTGCCCTAAATCAACACTATTACGGAATTGGAATACTGCTAGTCACTCCATATGATTTGCATATTCCGTTGACCTATAAATTCAATTTTGAGGTCACCAACAATCAGGGTGAATATGAAGCGTGGATCACCGGGATGAAAGCCGCTTTGGAATTAGGAGCAAAGAAGTTAGAAGTGATTGGTAATTCCACCTTGGTCGTCACCTAAGCCAGTGGGAAATGGAAAGTTAATGAGAAGAAACTGATACCATACTATCAGAAGCTCGACCGACTTTTCCCCAGTTTTGAGGAGGTCATTTTCATCCATGTGCCCAGGCTTCAGAACAAATTTGTTGATACCCTTTCCGCTCTTTCCTCCATTATCGACATACCCATAAAGGACAAAATGAGTCATTTAGTGATTGAACAGAGGAGCATGACAGAATACGAAGTTGCAACTTTAGATCAGGAAGTTGGGGATGGTTTCCCTTGGTTTGATGACATTTAGAACTTCATTGATAAAGGAAAATACCCAGACGATTCCAGTGAAAAGGATAAGAGATCCATTAGAAGATTAGCAGCTCCATTCGTCATCTGTGGCAAAAAGCTGTACAAAAGAGCTTATCTGGGGGTGAACAAGCTTTGTGTAACAGACGAGGAAAGTCAAGAAATCGTGAAAAAAGTACACGAAGGAGTCTGTGGGCCTCGCATGAATGGGATGATGTTGGCCAAAAAGATTTTGTTGCAAGGCTATTTCTGGATGACCATGGAGACGGGCTGTGTATGGTTTGTCAAAAGATTCTGCAAATACCAAATCCATGCAAACTTGGTACATCTTCCACCATCAGTTTCACACCCACTCTCCAGGGGATGATTTAACCTACTCGGAGTGGTGTGGCACGGGCTCACCTAATTAAAACTTAAACATTCTTTCTTAGAGATGCACTCTACATCGCACTTATTAATTCTATTTTATAACACAAGATAGGATAATTATCTCTTAGGACCAAAGTCCATAAACTACTAAGGAATACTACATCCCTAAATCAAACAGTAAGTTCTATTGCAAGAGATACTCAATCCCCAACCATACAAACACAAGCAGTGTTGATCGTCTCTCCATAATAACCTATTTAAGTATTACAACTCAAAATGAAGATTAAATAAAAGGTCTTTCTCAAAAGGTCTTCCTCAAAACGCTGAGTGTGGGTTGACTCACAATCGCTGCAGTGAAGAGATCCAGAGAGTTAGATTATTTGGGTCGACTCATGGTCACGTCTGAGAAAATTTTGCTAGAGATACCGAGAGCTAGATGTTTTGGGTCGACTCATGCTTTGCTTTGGAACGACTCAAATCCTTAAAAAGTACTAAAAAATTTCTGTCTTAATTTTGTGATAGTACTTTGTTTAGAAAATATTTTAATAATTTTTATAATTATTTTAACACTTGATTTATCACCTGAAATAATTTCAAATCTTGTTAAATACAAGGTCAACCCCAATCATTGGTGCTAACCATTAAATAACCATTTAAACCATTTGAAGATTCATTTAAAAATATGTATTAAGAGATTTTCAAAACGATATTTAAATGATAAATAATTTTAACATATCAATACTTTGTTTGATATCATTAAAGCCATTTATATGATTTATTTAAATCTTGGAGCTAACAAACTTCTTTCTTTATTTTATCAAAGGCTTGTTTGTTATCATTAAAATTAATAACCGATATATTAAACCTTGGAACTAACAAGGCCATCCCTCTCTTTCTATCTATCTAGTTATTTCTTTTTATTCGGTAATGGGGAGAAAGAGATCGTTGGCCGCGTTCTCCCGAG
>JAUTBS010449229.1:0-15234 GCA_032361285.1 Aequorea victoria | reverse complement strand
GTTGTGGAGCGGGAACAACTCACTCATGTGTAAGGTTTTTCCTTTCAGCCTTGGGGAAACGGGCTTGAAGTGGTTTGATAGGCTCCCGGCAGAATCCATTGCTAGCTGGGGTGAGTTGGTCTTGGCTTTTGAAGCTCGTTTTGTCACGTGCGTAAAGATACCGAAGGACATCGACTCACTCCCTTACTTGAGAAGGGGGGAGCGAGGCGTTGCGCTCCTACGCAGGGCAATATTGGAAAACCTAGAATGACATCGGCCATTGCAGCGAGGAGTTGGCAGTGGCGTCATTCAAACTCGGCCTACCATAGGGAAGTGAGTTGAAAGGCGCTCTAACAATGGAGCCGCCTTAAAAAATCGAGAATTTGATGAGAAAAGTAGAGCAGTACATCCGCAAGGAAGAAGACATTGGATGGGCCAAAGTAGAGGGCACAACAAGCCCCAGAAGAACCAGCACCAAGGACACAGAGAGTCCCTCAAAGAGGCTCAAAAGGGACTTTGGCTGAGCAGAGGATTTCGGTCGGGCAAACAGGTTCGGCCGAGCCGAGAGGTTTAGCTGACCAGATGGTGACACATGGGTCGCGGTCAACATAGTTTTCAAGGAGCCGATATATCGAATCATCCCTCGAAGAAGGGATAAGTCGTACTTCGTGTGGCCTCCGAAGATGCCTGAGGCAACTATCAAGGCAGTCGTTAGAGACGGGGTTCAGTGGAGGTGCTCTTATCACAAAGAGGTGGGCCACCGAACAGAAGATTACCACTCTTTCAAAAGGCACCTAGAAGATTTGGTACGACAGGGACACTTGAAAGAGTACATAAATGAGCAAGCGGACCAAGAACGGAACCAGAGGAGGGCCCCACAATCGGACCGAAGAACAACTCCTGTAGCCGAGCAAGCAAGAGGAGAGATAGTCATTATCCACGGCTTGATGAATCACAGCGAGAGGAATGGCCTAAGGGGCCGAATACAGAAAGCTCGTCACCAGCAAGCAATGATGCAAGTATAGTCGGGCAAGAGGCTGAGATTGGACTATCCAGCGGCCGAGATCTCATTCACCGTAGCTGATTCAGAATGGGTCCATCACCCTCACAACGATGCCCTGGTGGTGACCTTGAACCTGTCAGGGTTCAACGTGAAGAGGATCCTGGTAGATCAATGGAGCTCGGCTGAGGTTATGTACTATAACCTTTTTAAGAAGCTCGGCCTGGGAGAAAGGGATTTGATACCGTCGCTCACCCCATTGGTGGGGTTCAATTCACAGTCGATGTGGCCCCTGGGAAGGGTCACAGTCCATGTACGAGTGGGCTCTGTTACTATCAAGACAGACTTCCTGGTGATGGACGTGCCTTCCGCGTATAACGCCATCGTAGGTAGATCGTGGTTGCACGAGCTCAAAGTAGTACCGTCCACCTGCCACCAAATGATAAAGTTCCCTGCAGAAGACGAGATCGAAGTCATTTACAGCGAACAAGTCACCTCAAAGGAATGCTTCATGGTCGTACTCAAGTCAAAGCAGACCATGAGACAAGTACAGTTGGTCGAGGTTCCAGATCAGCCAGTCCTGGAAGACGTCGGTAACGAGGCATCAGGCAAGGCCGTAGAAGACCTCCTAACAATCCCCATTAATGACACTGACCCAGAGAAGTTTTTCTGTTGGGTTCAATCTTAGCAGAGCAGGAGAGGACCGAGATGGTGGCCTTCCTAAAAGATAATCTTGAAGTCTTTTCCTGGACGCCATACGAGATATCGGGGGTGGACCCCCGCCTTTATTTGCCATCAGCTCAACGTAGGTCCAGCCTACCGACCTGTGAAGCAAAAGAGTCAGAGGTCGGCCCCACAGCACGTTGAGGTTATGACCGAAGAAGTTAAAAAGCTCCTAGAAGTCGATGCCATTCGTGAGGTCAACTATGCAGACTAGCTGTCGAACAAAGTAGTGGTGAAGAAGAAGACCGAAAAGTGGCGAGTATGCGTAGATTTCACAAGCCTTAACGAAGCTTGTTCGAAGGATAGCTTCCCCATTTCTAAGATCGACCAGCTCGTGGACTCAACGGATGAGCACACTCGCATGAGCTTCCTCGACGCCTACAGAGGGTACCACCAGATTCGCTATGCACGGCCCTGATCAGGAAAAGACCGCATTCATCACCCCATGAGGAACTTACTGCTACAAAGTCATGTTGTTCGACTTGAAGAACGCGGGTGCCACCTACCAGAGAATGGTGACCAGGATGTTCGGAGGAATGTTGGGGAGAACGATGGAGGCCTACATCAACGACATGGTAGTAAAAAACAAGCAGAGGGAGGACCATTTGGCCGACCTCTAAGAAATGTTCGATATTTTAAAACAACACAAGCTCAAACTGAACACTTCAAAATGCGCATTCGGTGTCGGATCAGGTAAGTTCCTCGGCTTCCTCATAACACATAGAAGGATCGAGGCAAATCCAGACCAAATCTAAGCGATCCAGGCCATGTAAAGGCCTAGGTTGATCAAAGACGTCCAAAAGCTAACAGGAATGGCCGCGTCCCTAAACTGGTTCATTAGCCGCTCCTCAGATAAATAACGTCCTTTATTCCAGGCCTTGAAGCGCAACCCAACCTTCCAACGGACAGACGAAGCCGACGCGGCCCTGGAGGAACTTAAGAGATACCTGGCAGAACCCCCACTCCTTTCTACTCTGGTCGGAGGGAAAGTACTCTACCTTTACTTGGCCATATCACATCATGCAGTAAGTGGAGTATTAGTGCGCGAAGAAGATCGACAACATCAGTCGGTGTACTATGTGGGCAAGACGCTTTCTGACGCTGAGACGAGGTACCTACCATTGGAAAAGATGGCCTACGCCCTCGTTATGGCTTCAAGGAAGTTGATCCATTACTTCAAAGCCCACCCTATCATGGTGCTCACTGAATATCCTCTGAAGGCGTTGCTCGGCAAGCCCGACCTAACGGGAAAAATCTCTAGATGGATCGTAGAGCTCGAGGAGCACCACATCAACTTCGAACCAAGAACGGCCATCAAAGCACAGGTGTTGGCCAATTTCATCACAGAACTTACCCCACCAAACCTCATAAGCCCGCCAGCCAAACCATTGACTACCGAGCTTGAGAGGAAAAGCCCTCTAGCTAAGGCCCACACTGCCGAGCTTAGGGGAACAAGCTTGCCAGTCGAGCCACAGGCTGCCGAGCTTGGGGGATAAATCCCTCTAGGGCATGAAAGATACCATCGGGGGAGGCATGGAAGCTCCAGGTCAATGACACGTCAAACAATTGGGGTGCGGGGGCCGACCTCGTCCTAACTTCACCAGAGGGGGTGGCAATCGAGCAATCATTAAAACTTAACTTCCGCACTTCGAACAACGATGCCGAATATAAAGCCCTCTTGGCCAGCCTCCGAGCAGCAAAGAAGCTCCACATCATTGAACTCGAGGCATACAGTGACTCTCAGTTAGTAGTCAACCAACTAACAGGAATGTATGAGGCCCGAGCCAACAGAATGGCTAGATACTTGGAGAGGGTAAGAGACGAGATCGGTGGCTGCAAAGCCTTCAAGATTGAGAAGGTCGGACAAGAGTTGAACAACCACGTCGATGCCCTCGCATCCCTAGCCATGACAAGCATCTCCAGCTGCAAGAGACAAATCACGGTGGAAGTCTTAACCAAGCCTAGCATTAGAGCAGAGCCCACTCCAGAAGAGGTTCTTCCCGCAAGGCTAGCGCCAAGTTGGATGGATCCTATCATCGCCTTCCTCAAAATAGAACACCTCCCCACCGACAAAAGGGAGGCACACAAAGTCTGGTTGAAGGCAGCTCAGTTTTAGCTATCTCCCAACAAGAAGTTGTATAGGCGATCGTTCACCAGTCCTTACCTTCTCTGTGTGCATCTGAGCACGGTAGAGGACCTCCTATTTGAGATCCATGAAGGCATATGTGGAAGCCACACAGGGGGAAGGTCATTGGCTTACAGAGCTATAACACGGGGATATTGGTGGTCGTATATGCAGAAAGACGCCCAACAATATGTCCAAAAATGTAAAAAATGTCAGAGGTTCTCTTCCATGATTCATCAACCAGCTGGGGAGATCACACCTCTTGTCAGCCCATGGCCCTTCACTCAGGGGGGCCTCGACATTGTGGGACCTCTCCCAAAGGTAGTAAACAACAAGAAGTTCCTTATCACTACCACAGACTACTTCACTAAGTGGGTGGAAGCTGAGCCCCTCGCCAACATCAGGAAAGCCGATGTGAAGAATTTCGTATGGAGAAATATCATTACAAGGTTTAGAATTCCAATGACTCTAATCTTCGATAAGGACATCCAATTTGATAGAATAATATTTTTGACCATTTTGGCCAAATTAGGGGTGGCTTTCTACAACTCAACACCGACCTACCCACAGTGCAACGGGTAGGCAGAAGCATCAAACAAGACCACCCTCAATAGCATAAAGAAAAGGCTCGAAAAAACAAAGGGGAGATGGGTGGACGAACTACCCAACGTTCTTTGCGCGTACCGAACAACACCACGGTGGTCAATGGGGAAAACTCTGTACTCTATGACATATGGAACTAAGGTAGTGATCCCCCTAGAGATTGGCCTCCCAATAATGAGGACCGACCTCTTCTCCCTGAAAAGCAATGAAGAAACTCTAGCTCGAGACATGGACCTGGCCGAAGAGCGAAGGGAGACCACCCTCCTTAAAAGCCAGGCCTACCAACAAGAGATGACAAGGGAGCACAATAAGAAAGTCTGGCCCCGAGGCTTCTCTCCAGGGGACTTAGTACTTTGGAAGGTTATGGGCAACACCAAGGTGCCTGCCGAAGGCAAGCTCGACACAAATTGGGAGGGGCCCTACAGAATTTGGGCCATCGTAGGAATAAGAGCGTACAGACTCAAGGTCGCCAACGACAAAGAGATTCCTCAGCCATGGAACAGTTAAGCTGTGGTTTTTCTTCCATTAACAATGTATTCCTTCGGCCAGACCGTGTAACAAATAAGAAGTTGTCAATGAAAATGCTTTCTCCCATAATGTGCAGCCGAAATAGTTCATTTAATTAGGAGTTTGAGCAACTCTCAGGTTAGAATAACCCAACATCCAGCTCGAACAGCTTGGCCTAGCAGGAGTTTGAACAACTCCCAGAATCGAATAACCCAGCAACTAGCTCAAACAGCTCGACCTAGCAGGAGTTCGAACAACTCCTGGGTTCAAATAACCTAGTAGCCAACTCGAAAAACTCGACCTAGCAGGAGTTCGAACAACTCATATGCTACTAGAAGAGACCGAGGTGTTACGCTCTTGGCCCCACAAAAGTTTCCTAAAACTTGTTAAAATTCCCAGAGTTTAATCATACGAGTTAAGTCGAGATGCTGAGTAAAGCTTTGGTGATCTCAATTCATGTTAACAGATTATCCAACCGAGCATTCTTAATCTCGGCCTTGAAGACATTTACAACACTTGTAAGAATTACTTGAGTTGGATGACGCAAGTTAGACCGAGGTGTTAGGTTCTCAGTATTAAAGATGTTATCAACACTTGTCCAATTATTTGAGTTGGATGATGCAAGTTAGACTGAGGTATCAGGTTCTCGACATTAAGGATGTTTTCAACACTTGTCCGATTATTTAACCGACATATCGGGTTCTTGGCGTATTACAAGGTTGCTAATTTCAGACTATCAGACCGAGCATGTGTGCTCTCGGCATCGGAGATGTTATTAAAACTTGTTATGCAAGCTAAACTGAGCTTCAGCGTGCTCGGCATCAAAGAAGTCATCACTTGGAAAATTCATTCAAATAAAAAAAGGAGTCAAAGACAGAAGAGTACGGCAATATAGAAGAACAAAAACTTTTACTCATCGGAAATTATGCCCGAAGGCTACAACAAAGGAAACGGCTTTACAAAGGAATTAGCCAAGCTCCAACATTACAAAACTAAATGGTGGGGATTACATCCCAATTGTCTACACCTGGCACGCTTCAACAGAATGATGTAGCAGAGAGAAAGAACCAGACTCCTTTGGACATGGTTAGGTCCATGATGAGTTATTCGGATCTACCTAATTTATTTTGGGGTTTTTCATTAGAAACGGCTACATATTTGTTGAACCTAGTTCCATCTAAATCAGTTTCTTCAACTCCCACAAAATTGTAGAATGGGCGCAAGCCAAGTCTGGGACATATTCGAATTTGGAGTTGTCCAGCACACGTACTGAAAAAGGAACTGGGGAAGTTGGAATCTATGACAGATGTGTGTCCCTTTGTGGGTTACCCTAAAGGCACCAAGAGAGATTTCTTTTATGATCCTAAGGACCAGAAGGTCATTGTTGATACCAATGCCCGATTCTTGAAAGATGATTATATTATGATATTCAAGCCTAAGAGTAAGTTAATCTTAAAAGAGCTAAGAAGATGTGACTGAACAGATACACTAAATGCACAACAAGAAATATTAATTAATATCAATAACTCATTATCTTTTGGTAGTGAGAGATTTATTGATGATGAGGAACGTGTCACTTGTACACAAGCTTGGGGAGAACCTCGTCGTAGTGGGAGGGTCAGGCAACAGCCTGGCAGGTTGATGTACTTTGGTGAACACTTCGGTGAGATCTCAGGAGAACATGAACCAGAACCCAAAAATTATACCGAAGCAATCCAAGATAAGGACTCAGGTCTTTGGATGAAAGTTATGAATTCTGATGTGGAATCTATGTATTCCAATCATGTTTGGAATCTTGTTGATTTTTCGAATAGGGTAAATCTATCGGATGCAAATGGATTTACAAGAAGAAAAGAGGGGTAGATGAGAAGGTGAAAACCTTCAAAACTAGGTTTGTTGCAAAAGGATTTACTCAGAAAGAATGAATCGATTATGAGAAGACTTTTTCGCTGGTAGTTATGCTTAAGTCTATCAAAATTCTTTTATCTATTGTGGCTCATTTTGATTATAAAATTTGGCAAATGGATGTTAAGACTATATTTTTTAATGAAAATCTTGACGAGTGCATCTATATGATGCAATCAAACGATTTCATAGCAAATAATCAAGAAAGTAATGTATGCAAGCTCTAAAAATCTATTTATAGACTTAAGCAAGTATCAAGGTCTTGGAACATCCGATTTGATGAGGCAATTAAATCTTTTGGTTTTTATCAATGTCTGGATGAAGCATGTGTGTACAAAAAAGTTGACGAAAGTGTGGTGATATTTTTTGTACTTTATTTGGATGATATAATTCTCACCAGTAATGATGTGGGAGCCTTGTCTACCATAAAGGTGTGGTTGTCAAGACAGTTCGATGTGAAAGACTTAAGAGAAACCAATCACATCCTTGGGATCAAGCTTTTGCTAGATCAGGATAAAAGGATGTTAGATTTATCCCAAGCACTTTAAATCAATAATATTCTTTCTAGATTTATCATGCAAGATTCCAAGAAATGATTTATTCATTTCAAGCATGAAATCAGTCTATCTAAGCATCAGTGTTCTAAAACACCTGATCAGATAGAAAGGATGAAAGACATTCCATATGATTTGGCAGTCAAAAGCCTAATGTATGCCATGCTATATACTAGACCTGATATTTATTTTATCGTAGGCATGATTAGCAGATTTCAGTCTAATCTAGGCAAAGAATATTGGACAGCGGTAACGCACATTCTCAAGTATCTAAAAAGAACTAGAGATTATGTGCTGGTTTACCAGGCTATGAGTCTTGTGCCCACTGGGTACACTAACTAATATTTTCAGTCGGATAGAGATCGTTCAGAGAGGTGATGTGGTTGTGACCAAGATTACATCAGCAGATAACCTAACATATCATTTCACGAAGAGCTTATCGGCTAAGACATTCAATAGTCACGTAGAGGGTTTAAGTTTGAGATTTATGGCCACATGACTTTAATAAAAAGTGGAAGATTGTTGGGATTTTTATATAAAATCATGTTCATACATTTTATTAATTATTGGATTGTCTCAGCTCATTTATATATGTGTTTGTGAAAAAATACATTATTATTATTTATAATTAATATGCAAAATATCGGTAATTATACACAGTAAAATTCTGGTAAGTAGCGCTTGGCTTACTTATAGAAGGTCGGAATTTCAGTTCTTGTATAATTAAATTAGTTCACAACCTAGATACGTATGACATCCTATCGGTATAGCTGCGAGCACAATCTCAGTGGTTTATTTTAATCATATGAATTTGTTCGATAATTCAAGTGAGATTGTGTTCGGTACACCAGTATTATATTGAACATGACCAAAGGTGAAATTAAAGTCCATATACTGACAGGATTGGACTTATATAATTTCACGATTTGCTCAAGAGCACATTGATTTTTAATCTCAAAAAATATTGAATACTAGCGTATTTTAACATTTATTAATTTGAATTAGTTACAGGTGCGATTCAAACTCATTATTTCTATAAACCCTATAGTTTAGGTAATAAATATTAGAATGTGATCAGTGTTATATTTTGGAAAAATTTGTATCCAGAATATTTCATTCTAGATTGTAATACCCCATTGATAAATTCATAAATTTAATCCGGCAGTGTATCAAATAAATTGAATTTGATAATCAAGAATTGTAGATGTTGGTGAAATTAAATTGTCAGTAATTAAATTTCAAAAAGCAAGTATTAAAAACTTAATACGGAGAATCATATTATGTGTTATATAACTCGACAAATAAGTACTCTTATCTTTATGATCTGAGATAATTAAATTGGAGTACAATTGTAATTAGTTAGTGAAATTAATTATAATTAAAATAATTAGAAATATATTATAGGGTGCTAATATATAATTTCTTAATTTCTTTAGAAACCAATTTAATTATTATCCTTGGGTCCGTAGTATAGTCTATAATTACATATTAGGTCCCTCGTCTCCATTGACCTAATCTATAAATATAAGACTTAGGCTCATTATATACATGACTAGGGTTTGAGAAATCAGAAACAAGAGAGAGAGGTACGGCGCCACAAGGTGTCCACCCACCGAGATTTTTGTTGATTTTGTGTTTGGATCATACACCGGAAGATCCAAGGACTTCGTATTGCAGTACTTATTCAAACCTACCGGAATCAGCAGGTATGATTTTTGAACTCCGGGTAATCAATCTAACGTCCATATTAATGTCTAATCTAAGATGTGTATTTATTCTGCGAATCCAACACATGGATGATGCAACGAACACATCGCTTTATTCATGGGGTTGATGCGGACAAGCTGCATAAGGTGCCAAGTGCCCTGCCCCCACTACACCGATGTCTGCATTGCGTGCCAAGGAAGGATGGCGTGTTCTGCCACGTGACACATGTCGTGCTCCCAGTGGGGCATACGCGTGTGCGCCATCACTTGCATCGTACGAGATGTCGTCGCCTCGTCTTCTGTAGGTGATATTAATGGATGTGACACATCATTGTCTTCCCTGGGTAACTTTTTCCCCCCGAAGATGGCATTTTGCATCCTTTCCTCATCTCTAAATAGGTCACCAATGCTCTCTCTCTCATTTCTTCATTTTCTTCCTCCTTGAGCGCTCTTAGAATCCTTTATTGACGAACCAGTGAATCACATTTCTCCCTGTGCCCATAGCTTTAGAGGATGTTATCCCAGGCATTTTTTCATCAAGTCCTTCGCCATTGCCAGTCACGATCAATTATCTGGGTATTCTAGTAAGCTTTAGATCCTTCATTTGCAATTTGCTTTTTGATTTTCCTTCTTTTCTTAGTATGGTTACACACTGTGTTTTTGGTTCCTCCCTATTTTTTGTGCTTGTACTCTTTGGCTAATTCTGGTCTTTGTATTTCTGGGAACTTCTTAATTTTATCTTCTGTGTGTCTTCATGTTTGCCTCATTGAGCCTGTTCCCAAGCTTCGCTTTTGAGTTTCGTTCTTTTCCATCCGTTTCCCACTTTTTGGGACAGTTCCCTTATTGAAAAAAATTGCTAGTCCTTCGTTATTGACCACTTCATATTTCTTGAAATCCATCCTCTTTACTGACCATTCTTCTTGCCGACCATGGGCAAGTTCAAATGGATGTGTGAGGGTCCCACCAACATGGCCGAGTTTCGGTTGCATTACCGAATTCCCAGTGATGTAACTTTGACTCTGGCCAGCCAGGGGTCGCCAACTACAGGGGGTCGGGACTTTTCCCCTTTCTCATAGTCTCCATCGTCGAGGGGCATTTAGGTCCCCCATCATCCGAGAGATGCTGTATAGGTGCAATCTCAGCCCTTTGCAAGTCACCATCAATAGGATGTATGCTATTGGTCTCGGCTTCAATGAGATCATGTATTATTACACGTTGGCCCATAATGCCACTCGGACCACTTACCACCTCTGAGTAAGGCATCCTAGTTACATGTTGGTTGATGGCCTTCCAGATACAGACAAACACGTCTTTGACTTCTTCAAGGTTAGAGGCAACTTCGAGTAGTCTGCCAACGATGCATAGTGGGAGTTCAGAGTTCCCCGCATGGATGGGCATCCAGGTCATCCATAACTTAGAAATATTTTTCTTAGTCGCATATTATCTATTATGCTTTCTTTCTAACATTGTACTATTCATTTTGTAGCTGCGGACTTCAACAACGTTCGGGGAGTACCGAACGACCAGGCAGTTGAAGCTGTCCTTACCTTAGCCGTATGGTCAGCCCCCGAACTGCTTAGTTACAACCTAAGCTACCGAGGAGTCATTTGTCCTTGAGCTGACTGGCCTCGCGGACGTACTCGCCATGCATGTACCCATTGTGGACCCAATCACTATCTCTAACCGACCACCAGAGTCTATCCACCAGTTCATCAATCGAGGTGTTCAAAATGTTGAGGTAGAGGCACATCGTGGACTTGATCGATGTGGCATTCTTGGCTAAGGGTGAGAGCTCGGCACCTCACCCTCTGGTTTCCCAATCTGAGCTTAAGGGCTAATCTATTCCTTTGCTGACTAGTCCCCATGCCGTCGAAGGGTCCACATCTAATCCTAACACAAAGGCGGCCATGTTCAGGAAGAGGCTGAGGATCCCGACTGAGGACGCCACCCTCCAGCTGTTGTTGTTGACACTGTAGCCACTTCTACCGCTGATGTAGGTGACTCTAAAGCTCCACCACCTACCATCTGGTCTCCTTCCATAATGGTAGGTCAAATGTCGATCAACGTCAGTGACCAAGCCATGACCTCTTCTGAGGTTGCCTTCACGATCTCTAAATTGGTCTGTTTGCCTAAGGATATGGCATTCCACTATGTCGCTATTGATGCCGGGATGATAAAGGGGACTATTTAGATAGGCACTGTGGTAAGTTCCTTTCTTTTTCTTTGATAGACATTTTTTTATGTTTTGCTTCTATGCTCAGTCTTAATGTTTTGTTTATCAGATGACCCAGAGGTTGCATGTTATTGTCGATCGCTATGAAGTGCTGGTTAAGGAGCGTAGGCTTCTTTCCAAACATGGAGCTGAGACAATCACAAGGCTGGAGATGGTCGAGAAAAAGCTGCATGAGGCTCAAGTCGGCCACGACCAGTTGAGGGTCAAGGTTGATAGGGTGATCGGTGAGAAGAAGAATTATGATGACACCTTGGCCCAGACCAAAAATAAGCATTTGAAGAAAGTAACAACGGAGGCTGAGCAACTGATGGAGTGCTATGGCCGAGAAAGAGGTCGAAGACAATTGGAGTGGGATGACACGATCCAGGAGTACATTCGTCAAGTGAAGGAGGTCTACGTATCCCTACTGAATTCGGGCTAGGAGTCAGCCCTGGAGGCAATCGGTTTGCCTATTGACTTGCCACTTTTTAATCAAAATCCCCTTCCTCCTGTCAGAACTTTGGCCTAGGATCTGTCGGGCTCGACGACTGGGCCCTCACCTCCCGAGGGAGGTGCTTAACTTGTATTTTCTTTTTTGTTTTTCTGATCTTATAGCCAAGCACTGTATTGTTGAGCCTTTGTAAGAATACTTCATTAATACAAGTTTAGCCTTTTGCCCATTTGCGAGCTTTTTCTTTTTTCCACTTCGGTCTTCTTTGTTCTATTTTTTGTGTTTTCCACCGAACAGTTTTGTTCGGTCTTTGACATGTTCCACCAAACAATTATGTTCAACTTTTAGCATTTCCACTAAGCATATGCCCTCGACTTTTTCGTTTTCCACCGTGCTTAGGCCCTCAACTTTGTTAGATTTCGTCGAACACTTCAATTCGACTTTAAGCTGTGAGTAGTAGGTTCAGTTTTAGATTGGATGAAGAAGTGCATTTTATTAATAAAGAAAAGTAGACATCCCTACTATTCCCCTTAAAAAAGAGCAAAATAAAGAGGAATAAGAGGAATTAATGGTAGAAAAACTTCAAATGAATGACGTTCCGGGGTTGAGGGACATTTTTTTTTCCTTCCATGTCTTATAGTCTATAAGCTCTATGCCCTACGACCGAGGTGACTCTGTATGCCCCTTCCCAGTTTGAACCAAGTTTTTCCTTGCTGGAGTTTTTGGTGTTCGGAATTACTTTCCTTAGTATCAGGTCCCCGAGGCCGAACTCCTTGGGTGCATCTTTTTGTTGTACAAGTTTGTCATTTGTTTTTGGTAGGCTGTCAGGCGTATGAGTGTTGCTTCACGCCTTTCTTCTGCTAGATCTAGATCTCGTCATAGAGCCTTGGTGTTGCCTTCGATCGTGAATGAGTCTGTTTTTAAAGTAGGAAGGCCGATCTCGAGGGAATGATTGTTTCAAGGTCAGCCTTAGTGTTTCCCCTGTAGAACGCTGCAGTGTTGTTCTATAGGCCCAAAGCACATGGGACAACTCTTCTACCCATTTGCCCTTAGATTTTTCAAGACGCTTCTTGATTCCGTCTAGAATTGTTTTGTTGGAGGCTTTGGCTTGCTTGTTGCTCTAAGGGTACGCTGGGGTTGAGTAATGATTTTGAATCCCCAGCTCAGCACAAAAGATTTTGAATATATGACAGTTGAACTACGTGTTTTTGTCTGATATGAAAGCTTTTGAAATGTCAAACCTGGTGATTATGCTTCTCTAGACAAATTTCTTCACGTTCATATCCCTTATTTGGCTCAAGGATTCAGCCTCGACCCACTTTATAAAGTAATCGGTAGCCCTTATGAGGATTTTCTTGTTGTTCGACACTTTTGACAGTGGCCTAACTATGTCTAGTCCCCATTAGGCAAAAGGCCACAGAATCATGAGCGGTAACAGGTGCCCGACTAGGAGATGGGCAAGATTTCTCAGTGGGCAAAGGACCGGTCCCGTTTATGGCTTCCAGAAATACCTTAATGTATTTCAAAGGGCAAGTCTTCTATCATGCTCATGTGTACATAGACGATATGGGCCTGTGAAAGAATTTTATGTAAAGTTGGTTAGAATACGAGAGCCAGTACCGGGTTGCTTTATGTTGAACTCTTTGGGCCTCCTTCCTATCGTCTAGTAGCTCATCTTTTTGTAAGTAAGAAATGATCAGGTCCATTCAACTTAGACCGAGCTCCGTCGTGATCGAGACCTCTTTGCTTTTGATGTTGGAGTTTTTCAGATGCTAGACCATAACCGTCCTTTGTCTACCAGGGCTGAGGGTGGAGGCCAGGCAGACCAGAGCGTCATGGTGGCTATTTTGGCTTCTCTCTACTTGCTTTATTTTAAGGGAGATGGACTCTTTGAATAGTTTCGTAACTATTTCCATGTACTTTCCCATTCGCTCATCTATCACTTCATATTCTCCGGTGAGTTAGCTGGTGACGAGTTGCGAGTCGTTGTAGAGGATGAAATCATTTTCCCCCAAGTGCTCTGTGGCTTATAGCCCAACTAATATTGCTTTATATTCGGCTTCCTTGTTGGAGGTTTGAAAGTCAAGTCTGAGTGTTTGCTCTAATGTCGCTCCTTTTGGGGAAATTAATACGATGCCAAGTCCTTATCCTCTCTGGTTTGAGGAGTCGTCAATGTAAAACCTCCAAACTTCTCCCATGAACATTTTCCACCCTTCTGACGCGCTCAGACCTTGGCTCAGTTGTAGCCTGGACTTCAACTGAGTTAGTTGTTTCTAGGGGCCAATCGTGGTGAGGCATAAATTCAGTAATAAAATCTACCAGAACTTGTGCCTTTATTGTGGTTCTGGGCTGATACTTGATGTGAAAGTCTCCAAGCTCAACTCTCCATTTTTCCAGTTTTCCAGATAGGTTGCCTTTTCTGAGTACGGTCTTTAGTGGGTACTCCGTGATTAGATGATCCTAGAAGTAGTGCATGAGCTTCCCGGAGGCTGTAACGAGTGAAAATTCAAGCTTTTCTAGTGGCAGGTACTTCGAATATGTCCCAATAGTATTTTGCTCATGTAGTACATTGGTCAGGGTTTGTTTCTATTCCTTGATGTGTGACCAGATAGCCCAGTAACTTCCCTGAGCCGACCCCAAAAGTATATTTTGAGGCATTTAGGCGAAGTTTATGGTGCTTGAGGATGCTGAACCCTCCTGCAGGTTGATAAAATGATCTTTCTTATTCTTTCTTTTAATGATCATGTCATCGATTTAGACTTCCATTGTGCGACCAAGCTGTTGTTTGAACATGGTGCTAACCATTCACTAATATGTTGTTCTTGTGTTTTTTAGGCCGAATGGCTTGACCCTATAGTAGTAAAGTCCTCGTGGTGTGATGAATGTCATTTTCTCTTGGTCTAGTTTGAACAATGCGGTCTGGAGATACCCTCTGTAGGCATCCAGAAAGCTCATCCGCGAGTACCCGGCCATTGCGCCCACTAACTGGTCGATTTTCGGCAATAGAAAGTTATTCTTTGGGCATGCTTTGTTGAGTCTAGTAAAGTCTACGTACACCCTTCACTTGCCATTCTTTTTCTTTACCACCACGGTGTTCAAGAGCCACTTGGAGTATTGAACTTCCTTAATTGCCCCTATTTTGGGAAGTCAATTGATCGCCCTCGAAAGAGGTTTCTACAAATTAATAAAAACATAACTTAACTTCTATTTGGGTAAAATAGTAGCAAGTAGGGTGTCGGTTCTCAAGAATATGAAGACTGAGTTGCTAAAGTTCTTTTGATTAATTCTTACAATAATTTTAAAAATAATTTTTGATTTGTTTGAACTAAATAAAGATTATGATAAATGTTACGAAATAAATTGAGAGAAGGATTAGGATTTTGAATCAACTTTAAACTTATAGCAACAATTTATATATTGATTAAGGAGTTATTATTTGAATCTAACTCGACCCATTAGGCTACAAACA
>JAUTBS010449118.1:0-15240 GCA_032361285.1 Aequorea victoria | reverse complement strand
GAATTCTTCTGGTTACTCTGTTGTACTTCCATTAGAATGTATGATTTTTAATTCCGAGGACATTATTGACGGTGTTATTCCTTAAGAAATGAAAACTTTGATTGAAAAAGAAGAAGAAATGCGTGTAAAATCCTTAATTGAAGAAACTTTTTCAATAAACCTAGGTACCGAGAATGATCCCCAAATGGTCTAGATTAGTTCTGCTTTGTCATCTGAGGAACGTGAGCATTTAACTAACTTATTAAAAGAATTTTAAGATGTTTTTGCATGGTCATATGAAGATATTCCCAGAATAGATCCAAAAATCGTCCAACACAAGATTTCCCTCATTCCTAATATCAAACCAATCAAACAAAAGCTCCGATGTGTAAGACCTGACTGGGCCCTCAAAATCAAAGAAGAAGTCACCAAGAAAGTGAACGCCACCTTTCTCCAAGTAACGGAATACCCCAAGTGGGTGGCTAACATTATTCTTGTACCAAAGAAAGACGGTCTTATTTGAATTTGTGTTGATTTCCGAGATCTCAACAAAACAAGCCCAAAAGGCGACTTCCCTCTACCACACATAGATGTTCTAGTTGATAACAATGTCGGTCACGCTTTGCTCTCATTCATGGATGGGTTCTCCGGATGCAACCAATTCCTCATGGCCCTAGAAGACATAGAAAAGACTACGTTCACCACACCATGGGAAATGTATTGTTATCGGGTTATGCTTTTTGGTTTGAAGAATGTAGGACCCATTTACCAACGTGTCGCGACTACCTTACTTCATGACATGTTACACAAAGAGGTCAAAGTGTATGTCGATGACATGATCGTCAAGTCTATGGATCATGAAGGGAACACCCCAGCTTTGAAGAAGTTCTTTGAGACGATTCAAAAATACCAGATGAGACTAAACCCACAAAAGTGTGCCTTTAGAGTTACCACACGAAAGATGTTAGGGTTCATGATTACCCAACGAGGAATAGAGGTAAACCTTTCAAAGACCAAGGAGATTTTGGAAATGCCTCCCACGATGATGGAGAAAGAGGTTAGAGGATTTCTCGAAAAGATTCAGTTTATCAATCGCTTCATTGCAAAGATGACTATGACTTGTGAACCCCTTTTCCGCTTACTTATAAACAACGCAAAATTCCAGTGGAACCAACATTGCCAGAATTCCTTCAAATCCATACAAAGATACCTACAAAAGCCTCTAGTACTTTCCCTTCTAGAACAAGGCAGACTGTTAATCTTATAACTATCAGTAAACAACCTCGCCATGGGCTGCATGCTGGCACAAGAAGGAGACGGCGGTGAAAAAGGGTCGTGTACTATTTGAGAAAAAGATGTTTGGATGCGAAGTCTGGTACATGCCACTAGAGAAGACTTATTGAGCTCTGGTATGGTCGTCAAAGAAATTATGCCACTATATGCTAGCATATCCGGTGGTTTTCATTTCCAGGATGGACCCGCTCAAGTATCTATTCAAAAAACCCATGCGAAAAAGAAGATTGGCCCCATTGTTGCTCTTGCTGGCCAAGTTTGAATTGCAATATAAAACCAAGAAATTGGTAAAAGGAAGAACCGTAGTAGAATTCTTAGCTGACCAACCAATTGAGGGGGAAGAGATTCCAGAGTTTCAACTTCCCAATGAAGATGTGATGAAGGTGGAATATGAGGTATGGACCTTGTACTTCGATGGTGCCTCGAATTATTACGGCTATGGAATCAGAATTTCACTAATCACACCGAACAATTTACATATTCCGTTGGCCTATAAGTTGAACTTCAAGGTCACCAACAACCAAGATGAATACGAAGCATGTTATTACCGGAATGGAAGCTGCTTTGGAGTTAGGAGCAAAGAAATTAGTGGTAGTCGGTGATTCCCCCTTGGTCGTCTCCCAAGCTAGTGGGAAATGAAAAGTTAAAGAAGGAAAATTGATGGTATACCACCAAGAGCTCGATAGAATAATTTCTAATTTTGAAGCAGTGACCTTTGTTCACGACCTAAGTTACAAAATAAATTCGTCGATGCCCTCTCCACATTAGCCTCCATGATCAACATACCCCCAAAAGTAAGAGTGAGACTATTGGTGATTGAACAGAGAAGTACAAGAACATACAAGATTGCAGCCCTAGAGCAGGAAGTCGAAGATGGTTTGCCTCAGTATCATGACACTTGGAACTTTATCAGCAAAGAAAAATATCCAGAGAATGCAAGCGAAAAAGATAAGAGAGCAATAAGAAAGCTAGCGACACAATTCGTCATCTATGGTGGAAAGTTATATAAACGAGCTTATCTTGAGACAAACAAACTTTGTGTAACAGAAGGAGAAGGTCGAGAGACCATGAGAGAAATACAAGGAGTTTGCGAGCCGCACATGAACGGGATGAGGCTAGCTAAAAAGATTGTGCAGCAGGGCTACATTTGGATGACCATGGAAATAGACTCTATTAAGTTTGTCAAGAGATATTGCAAGTGCTAAATCCATGCAAATATAGTACATGTTCCACCATCGGAATTATACAGTATGACTTTCCCTTGACCATTTTTTGCATGGGCAATTGACATCATTGCAAGATCACACTGAAAGTTTTGAACGAACACGAATTCATTTTAGTAGTCATCGATTATTTTACCAAATGGGTCAGGGCTGCTTATTTCTCAGTCCTCGAAGCATCGCACGTAGCTAAGCTCATCAAGCACAACATCATCTACCGGTATGACGTTCCCTAAGAACTTATGTCAG
The DNA here is from genome assembly GCA_032361285.1 of Aequorea victoria. NCBI lineage: Eukaryota > Metazoa > Cnidaria > Hydrozoa > Leptothecata > Aequoreidae > Aequorea > Aequorea victoria. The sequence goes on along the minus strand of JAUTBS010449118.1, from coordinate 12,499 downwards.
ACAACGGATTTGATTTCCAAGGGGAAGTACTTGACTTAGTAGAGAAATACAAGATAACCGTGCAAAAATCATCCCCATATAGACCACAGACTAATAGAATAGTGGAGGCAGAAAATAGAAATATCAAGAAAATCTTACAAAGAACTATAGAAATAAGCAAGGATTAGCCAGAAAAGCTGCCATTCACACTATGGGAGTACATAAATCCAATTTGAACCTCAACAGGAGCCACTCCATACTCTCTAGTATATGGGATGGAAGTCATTTAACCCATAGAACTGGAGATTTCCTCTCTCATAGTAATGGATTAATGCGACGTGCCAGAAGCAAATTGGCAGAGGAATCGTTCTGAGGACTTGCTCTTGTTTGATGAAAGGAGACTCAGAGCACTCTTTCATGTTCAGGGCTATCAAATAAGGATAACACGGGTGTTTAATATGAAGATTAGGGTTTGGAATCTCAAGAAAGGGGATCTAGTGCTCAAAGAAATCCGAACCCCCATCTTCAACCCAAGAGGAAAGTTCAAACTGAATTAGGTCGGGCCATATATAGTCAAAACCATCATGACAGGAGGAGTTGTTATTATCATGGATCTGGATGGAAGCACATTCAGTACCCCAACCAATTTGGAAAACTCAAGAAAGACTACCCATAAAAAAATGATGAATAAAATAAAGATAAGAGACACTCGCTGGGTTGAAAACCGATAAAATGACGGCTCAGACAAAAGTTAGAGCAACCCATAAGGTTGAAAACCCGAAAGACCGACCTTAGCAAAATAAAGACATTAAAAAAAGGAGAGTGTTAAAACCCGAGTTTGAACATAACTGGAACTACGTTATGGCCTGATTTCTTTTCTTCGAGATACGTAGGCGACTTCAGTCTGAAGTTCAGCCCAAACCTTTGCTCATAACCTCTCCTGCAAAGAAACAGAACCCTGCTCGAAAACTTTATCATTAACCCTTTCATTTGGTTATGATTAGCGTGAAGATTTCCTTAGAAATCTCTTAATAATTTCGTTATATAGCAAGAACAAAAATCAAATGGATAAAACAAAAAGAACAAGGATCAGAGAAGGGAAAAAAATTTGGTACTCAGTTTTAACGATAGAAGTTCATACATGAAAGGGAAAAAGAAAACAAAATAACGTGATAGTGGAAGTACAACAAAAGAAACTAGATCAAGTCCTCCCTCTTCTTACATCTTTGTCCTCTTCTGCTTTATGCCTTATCTCTCTTCTCATCCACGCATAGTACTCTCTAGAGAGACCACCCTCAGAGATCTCTTGAGTTGGAATTCTCACCCAAAATAGCCAAGCATGTCGGTAATGCTCTAGAAAAGGGGCATGATGAGGGAAAGTAATCGTGTAACTAACCATCGTCAGACGTCGCATTTGAGGATGACCAAGCAGACGCAGGATATGAAGAGAAAGATAAAAAGTAGTCAGCATCAGGCCCATAAGAAGAACCCCAGGATGCTTCATAGTCGCAATCGTCACTATGAAAATCATCCACCAGTGGCAACGCAAACAAATTTCCTTGCCAGTCAGGGCATTAAAGAAGCTCCCCCCACTCGGCCACAGTAGTGCAGTGATGGTAAATTCTCCTCGTCAAAAGGGTCCTTGGAGTGTAGACATCACCTTGCAGCTGCTCTAAAACGTTTACCTTCATCATAAACCAAATCTAAGAAATACAGAAAAATGAGAGCTGAGCAAAAAAATTAAGAGAAAATAGAAAAAGGAGAGATGAGCGAAAAGATAGATGGCATTGCAGAAAAAGGAGAGTTAAGTGAGAAGGATAATGATCATATTACTGAGATAAAAAAATAAAGGTTTTGAGAGATACCTAAAGGAGCAAAGGGCTACCCGAATAGATAGAAGAGGCATCGAAATGAACACCATCCAAACTAATGAGGGTCTCAGCCAAAACTAATGGTACAAAATTCTTCCCCTCCCTCCTTTAGAAAACCACATCTATAAGCACGGCACTGATATCATCATCGCCCGAGGAAAGGAAAAAATGAGCCAAAAGACAAATGTACAAAGCATAATGATGGTGAGACTAAAAGGGAAAATCAGATAAAGAGCCAGAAGGGCGATAGCAGTCCACCAGTCGGACTATGTCAAGAACTCCTCCATATGAAATGATAGAAGCATCACAGTCGCTCAGCCCACATAATTTCCTTAAAAGTTCCTTCGAACTCGCAAAAGGGGTAGGGACCAAGACTTCATCTCGAGGGGAGAGCTATAAGATGGCTTCAAAATCTTCAATGGTGAGAGAAAGCTCTTCGTCTCCGAATCTGAATATGTGGGTCGTAGGATCCCACAGCTGAGTAGACGCCATCAAGAATTCCCAATCCATCCTCATGGCTTTCAGAGTAAAGAGTGCATTCAAACCAAAATTGACAAAGTTGGTCCGCTCACTCCTCGTGAACTCATCTATCGAAGAGAAAAGAGAATTTTGAAAAGAGAAGGCCATCTCAAAAACACAAGTTGATTGTAAAAATGAAGGCTGGGCATTCCTTTATATAGAAGATAAGAGGAAGGGACCATAGAATGCACTACAAATGGTTGATTTTCCCCTTCTAACATGGTGCGCGCCACTTCCCACATCATAGCTGCCACTTTTTCATGGTGCGCAACAACTAACAAGCAGTGCACGCCACTTTTTAATGGCGTGCGCCACATTCGCTTTTCCATTTATGGCAAGCGCCATCTTAAGAGAAGCGCACGCCATGTTCCATATGGCGCACGAAAGGAAAGCACAAAAAATTGTTCTCTCTTATTTTTCTTACCTAAACATGAGTCATCGCCACTGGTACTTACAGTCTATGTGGGCAATGACATGATCGCTTTGTCTTATGAATTACTATCCGCTGTCATTTATTAATTCGTTTGATCTTTAAAAATATAATAAAATCCGATGAAGAGATATCCATATATGAAAGACAAGTGCAAAACCCATACAAAGAGAAGATTGACAAAAGTGTGTCAAATAATTAGGCACGAAATCCTACCCAAAAAAGAATGTACATAAAAGAAAAATGTGTATGATATATAAAAAAAGAGAGAGAAGACAACAGGCACCCTCATCCCTGTCGACGCCAAGTGCGGCGCAATGGTGCTAGGATAGAAGAGGCAGAAGTGGTGGAATTTCTCGAGTCATATTAATCATCATCATCATCACTGATAACCTAACGCGCTCAAACCCTAGTCCTCAAGACCGAACCCCAACAAGTAGTAATAGACGGAAAGCAACATGGGAAGATGAAGAAGTCCCCTGGGTAGAATAGTCATGGCTGATAGAAGAATGGTGCAATAAAGGAAACTCCAGTCTTAGCACGAGAATAGATACGCTAAAGCAGGAAAGTGCAGACAATAAAATAAAACCACTCATCGCTGGAGGGAGAGCAGGATAAGGAGGTTGAGGGGTGAAGCCGATGTTCGTATTCCTGATGACCTGGGTCTGTTGCCTCACTAGAATCATCAAATTGGTAATGGTACTGAAGTAGTAGTCCACATAAGGGAGAGGAACCTGAAAAGAAGAAGAAAAATAGCAAATAATAAGATAAACAGGAAAAGATAATAAAAAAAAGAGAACTAATGAAGGGAGTAAAGAATACCTGTTAAACCTTGAGACCTATGCGCCGCTCCACCTCCCCAAGATAAGGAAGGGGAATGGTCTCTCTATACCGATCCACATACATATATAACACCCGAGGTAACGGGGAAATACTGAGAAGTGTAAGAGCCATAGTGGGAATAGCAGGACCACCCACGATAGGACCACCAACACCGGGAGAAGCTCGAGGCACCTGAGGCTATCCTCCCACGATGGGTCGAACGTCCATCGAGTGCATGAGGTGGTCGTGAGCAAAGGTGGCATAATCTTCCTCGACCAGGATTTCACCAGCGTCAGAGCCATGCATTGCCTCAACCACGTCCTCCACCGTCATAGTATCTGACTCCCACATGCTCAGCGAGGGCGGCCCAAAGAATGGCAGACCACTCTGTCTTCTAGATACCACTCCTGACAGAATGGCCCCCCAATAAGATCCTCATCCGAGAAGTTTTTTGACTCCTCATCAGGTCCACATCGGCGCGTTTCTTCATCACCTCCCAGACTAGCCAATTCACCTAAAAAATGAATCAAATTTGAATAAAGCGCAGTGCAAACATAAGATGCAGAACTAAGGTAAAAAAAGTACAAAAGCTTATAAGGAAGGAACAAAAGTGTAAGTTAGCATACCTGCGCGATGGTGAGACGATCCAAGGCAAGGAGGTAGAGATTAAGCCCCTTACCTTCGTCCTTCCTACCCCGGGTATTATGACTCCACCCCGCTGTAGACACCCAAATTTTGACTAACTCGCACATAGGCTTATTCTGTTAGCTTCCGATGATGAGTGCATATATAAGCCACGTTGAATGAAGCTCCATGAAGGTTCGAGAGTCTAAGGAATACCCCGAAACACCTCTAAAACTCCCAAAAATACCAAAAACAGCCCTCGGTGCAGCCACCAACCAGGCGCACGCCACATTTCAAGTGGCACACGCCACTTCCCTCCAAAATCCCCTGACCACGCCAAGTCAAGGTGCCATGAGCCACCTCCAATCTGGCGCGCGCCACCACCAACTTGGCGCACGCCACCTTCCACCAAGCGCGCGCCACCTTTGAGAAGAAGCTCCTGCCCTTTTGGTAGCTTCCTTGCCTAAAACCTATAAATAGGAGGCCTTCCTCCTCTTGTTTCGAATCCCAAAACTCATAAGCCTAAAATTTATGCTGAATTGGATCTCTGAATCTACAAGTATCAAATCCCTGCCAAATTGGAAAGAGATCCCAGAACGCAATACAAGTCAAAGTTCTGCCAAATTACAACCCCAATTTTCATAAGTATCAAAGTTCTACCGAATTGGAAACTCAAAACTGGACTAATTGAAACAATAGAATCCCTTGCATTGGATCGACTCCGAGGACTTGAAGATCGCACAGAAGGCTTCCCGGGACAAGACGCGCCGTATTTGAGGAAAGCTACGAAACTACTTGAAATTTTACTCTTTGTCCAGAATATACGGTAAGCTTCTTTTTCTCATCTTTTTCATCTATCTTTTTCTATCTTAGTTGCTTTCTATTCGGTAAAAGGGAAGAAAGAGGTCGTTGGTCTCGTTCTCCTCGGTTCTATTTTTATTTCTGTTCAAAGCATGTTTTCTCCTTTCTTAGAACAACATGTTTTTTTATTTTCTTAGCTTTTTAAGTATATAGAAAAAGCATGAAATATAGGATTTAGACCATGTATTGAAAATTCTATGTGAATTGCCATATTTTTTTCTTGTTTTCTCCTTATATAAAAATGCATTTGCACACAAAAATACACTATTTTCTCAAAATAGTAGTCGATTTTAGACCTCCTAGTATCGAGATCACTCTTCCATAGTGACGTGCGCCACTGCCAAAGTGTTCAAAAGTGGTGCACGCCATGTTGAGTTGGTGCGCGCCAGGTGATGAGGTGGCGATGCCACCTCTGTGGAAACGAGTGGCTTTTCTAGTAGCCTTTCTACATCTTTTTATGTTCAACAGTATGTTTTCTATGTATCAATTGCACTGATGTATTACCATCCCCCATTTGACATGCTTTTAAGTGTAAGAATGCATAGAAGACCTTAGTTTTAGGTTGAGTTTTTCTTTCTTGTTTGTTTTTGTATGATCTTTCTTCAACCCCCGTTTTGTACATGTTGCTTTTGATAAATTAAAGATAAGAATGAAAGAAATGGTAAAGTAAAGGCTGGTTTTCAGATCGGGCGAGAGGGATGCGTAGCACCTTCCCTTTTCGTACCCTAGCTCCCAAACCATTATCTCTGGTAGCGACGGACTAGTTCCATGAAAGTTTCGTTTTCTTAGTTTTCCATTAAAAATCAAGTGGCGACTCCAATTGTGCAGCCTTTAACACGGATGCATTTGGGGGGTGGACTCTTTTTTCAAAAAATAAAACTCCATTTTTTCTCTTTAGAAAAATCCTAAAACCCCGAGAGCATGTTTTAAAAATTTGAAAGAACGAGGGCGGCGAGTTTTTTGAGAGGGTTTCTCACAGTGGCGACTCCGCTGGGGATCTTTAAGAAAGTGAGCTAAACTTGAAAAATATTTTAAATGTTCTTGTCTTAAATTTATCATTAGTATTAGCATTGCATTGCATTATTTTCCATCTCCTTTCTTTCATTTTTCATTGGTTACTTTTCCAAAATAAAAGAAGAAAGGAGAAAATAAAATAAGTCAAATGCTTTCCTACCCTTCACCTCACGGTTTACTATCTCGGGGCTAAGTGGGGGGAAGTAGGAAAGCCTTCTGGCTGTATGCCCCTTTGGATACGCCAAAAAAGATTATTGCATACTGTTTGACCTGGCCAGGTACTACTTAGTCGGGGAGGTATATTATTGACTCTATTCAGAAGGTACCCGGTTACTGGACTACCCTGCCTTTTCTATTGCATCTAGTCTGCTTAGAACTTTCCCTTTAGGATAATCACCCTTTTAGGTTATGTGTTTTTCTTTTATGTATGTTGTCCCAAAAATCAACCCAAAGAGGGGGTGAATGGGTTGTTTTAGCAAACTTAAAAACTTTTCAAAAACTCTTTTATTATGTTGAAGATCAGTACTAACAGAAAGATGAATGCTAAAAGTAAAGAGTTTGAGAGAGAATGATACAACCAGATTTATAGTGGTTCGGTCTACCTCGACCTATGTTCACTCTCCAAGCACATTGGGAATTTAATCCACTAAACGGATTCTTTGATGGGCTAATCGAAGCCACGTACAACAAATTCTTCAGTTGGTGCATCAAAACTACTTTACAGATTCCTTCAAATGGGCGAATCGTAGTCTCCTTTTTTATGGCAAAAAGGAGCTGAAATAGTTGTATGATGTAGAGTGATGTCTCCTTTATGTGAGGAGTTAACAATTAATGAGTAGCTCTCTACTATAATCAATGATCTCTCTCAAAAAGGTTTACAATCAATGAAGAGTGAGATTTACAGAAGACAGATAAAAATAGAGTATGAAAGTTAAGAAGTGGTTCTCTGGTTGTTGGAGATTGTATTCAATGTCTTCTTGATTGTTGTTCTTCTTGAAGCTTCAAACTTTAATCCTTATATAGTTCAAGGAATTAAAGAGCCGTTGGTAGCTTATGAGCGCGCATTAAATGCTGAAAACTAGCCGTTGGGGAGCTTTAGAGATTTCAAACTCCGCGCTTTGTGTTGATAAAAATGTCCCTTAGTGTCGACACATTTGTCTTCTAGAGCTGAGGGGTCGACACAAAAGTCTTCTGGTGTCGACACAAACTTGAAGTCTTCAGAAGTTAAAAGAGGATCTCACTTGAACAGAAAGGTGTCGACACATTTTGTCATTGGTGTCGACACATCTTCTTCTTGGAGTTTTTGGTGTCGACACAAATTGTTGAGGGGTCGACACTTTCTTCTTGTTTCTTCAAACCAAGAACATAGGTTACTGGAACAGCAAATGTGTTGACACATATTGCCTTTGCGTCGACACTTCCTTTGTATTTCTGGAAGTGGAGAATTTTGTGCTCATTGGAAGGCCTCAATGTGTCGACACTTTCTTCACTTGTGTTGACACTCTCTTCTTTAAAAGTAAAGGTCTTTACTGGAATGCTAATTTCGACACATTTAACATTTGTGTCGACACTTCCATTATGAATATGGAAGTTTAAAACTTTGCTTTTAAAACCTGAAAAATTAACTTTTTTCACAAAATAAATATTAGTGAACATCAAATCAATTGTTGTTATACGTCAAAATCAAAGATATGATATGATTGAATAACCCTTGGGTCAACAAATTAGTTTATTAATAATTTTAATTAAATTATTTATTTATAATTAGTTTTAGAAATTTTAAAATTTTACTGGGTTTTACACTCATTCTACATACTTTCATTAAACGTCTCCCATATTCCAAAAAACTTATTGAAAAGTAGAGGTAAATGTTTGGATACTTTAAATAGTGCTATATGATTTTCTTTCAAAATCATGGTATAATTGTTTTGCTGGTGAGTGGATTACCTGTACATACTTGCAATAAAACTTCATATTTTCCAAATGGCTTTGAAAAGAAATTGTTTATGATTTTAATGCCTAAAAATGTTATTCCCCTGTAGGGACCATAATATAAATGTTTTAAAAACATGCAAAGACTTCTTAACTAATACTTCACAATGTTTTTCCTATATCATTGTACTGAAGTGACATCTAGGCCCCATTGATAACGGAACCAAATCAAGAGTATTATGGAAAGTATTATGAAATGCGTTATAAAATGTATTATGAAAAGTGTTATGGAATATATCATGAAAGTATTAAGAAAGGGTCCTTATCAAAACGTCTTATAAGCTTTGACATCCTATGAAACCAAATGAAAGGTATCATGAAAAATGTTATGATGTATGTTATGAAAAAATATTATGATATATGTTATGAAATATGTTATGAAGAGCACCACAAAAAGCGTAATAAAAAGTGTTATGAAACTAAATGAAATGTATTATGAAAAATGTTATGAAACCAAATGAAAAGTATTATGAAAAAGTGTTATGAAACTAAATGAAATGTATTATGAAACCAAATGAAAAGTATTATGAGATCAAATGAAAAGTGTTATGAACTGTGTTGTAAAACCCGAGAAATTTTAATAATAAATTATTAAATTGAAAAGGAATTATGAGGAAAAATTTAATTTAAATTAGTAGAGATTTTGAAATTTTAAATACACTAACAAATAAATAATAAAAATGTTATAGAAAAAATTATTAGCGTAAAAATGATAAATTTATTTAAACTAGAAGAAACTAATTAAGAATATAACAAAGTTGAGAATGTATTCAATAATAGAATAAACCTAAATTAGGTTATTAATTAATTTAATAAGGAATGGAAGATAAAGCAAATCAGGAAAATTTAAAGATAAGGGAAGTCAGCTGTAACTTCCAATTTCGATAACCATTAGTTTGGAAAAAGAGAGTGTTTAGGATTGAATCAAGGGGGTCTATCCCATATTTTCTGCTCAGGTTAGTTTAAGAGACTAACATTTCCCAAATTCTCTCCTTCATCCCCTCAGAACTTTTCCCTCACATTTAGTCTCTGAGTTCTCTCTCTCTCAATACCCCTCTCTTCCCTCTATTCTTCGCACACCGTCATTGTCACCTCCGATCACCACCGTCTGTCGAGCACCATCATTGTTATCCCTAGCAATCACCATCAGTGATCAAGCATCACCACCATCATCTTTTCTTTCTCGTTTTCATCACTGTTGGTGATTACAAGTAAGAGCGTAAGAGCTTTTTCCCCTGTTTTAGTTTTATTTATACAGTGTATATAGATATATTTATATCATCATATTATTGGGTTATAGTTTAGTTTAATGAATAATCTATCAAGCGTATAATCAAATAAGAGAATGACATAACTAATCGTATGAAAAACTAGATATATAGTTCGGTAGATACATATATATTAATATATATATAAATAGTATATATATATAACAGTGATATATATGTATAAACAAATCCATACCATGAAACCAACGAAAGAAAAATAAATTTAGACCTTTCTAAATATGATTTCTTCCACGTTTTTATGATTAGAATCAAAGACCAAAATTATATAATTTAAAGATATATATATATATATATATATAACAGTATGTATATATATATATTGCTTAATAGTTATATATATATAACCAAAAATTCATTATATAAAAATATTGTGTAATCGACCACCAAAATATGTTTAGATATTTCTAAAACATGATAAAACATCATAGGTGATGATTAAAGAAGGAAGAAAATAAAGAAAACCATGAAAAATTCAAGTTACAGAAGCCATTATTGGTTGTCCCGAGTTTTGTGTCGACACAAACCCCTCTGGTGTCGACACAAACCCATCTGATGTCGACTCACAGAACCTGAAACTTGAAAAATGATTATGTAATTTAATTCTAATGCTTAGGCCCCATTTGGGCATCAGTTTAATTGATAAATGAAATTAATTAGAATTAATTAAACACTAGAAACAAATATGGGAATTATTAAATGGGTTAAAGGTCCGTTTGGTAGCTTTAGCTTAATTCTTTAACTTTTTTCATTTATCTAAATTATAATATTATATCAGGTTGACGTAGCTTGCATTTCTCATATCTTTAGAGATTAACTTGGACTCGAGGTGAGTGGTTCTATACTACGTATCTTTCATTAAAATTCTCATATCCCCAAGCTTATTGAAAAGTAAATATTTGAATGCTTTAAATAATGCTAGATAGTTTTCTTTCAAAATCATGGTATAATTATTTTACTGATGAATGGATTGCCTGTGCATACTAGAAAAGTAAGTTTAGGCGTTTTAGATACTTTAAATGTTTTATATGACACTGTATAATTTTTTCCTGAAAATCATGGTATAAATGTGTTATCTATGAATAGACTTATCTATTACATGTTTTCAATGAAACCTTATATCTCTCAAATAATTTTGAAATGAAATTACATATGATTAAAAGTGTTTAAATGAAATTGTATGATAGCCTCTGGTAGAAAAACCATGGATCAAAAATGCAAAAGATTCTTAATAAAAGTTTCGTAGAGATTTTCATATACTATTGAATTAATGTGATATCTTGGTGACCCGTTTGTAAACGGGGTTAAATGAAAACTAGTATGAAAATGGTTATGACATGTATGATGAAAAGTGTTATGAAAAGATTTATTATCAATTGTCTTACAAACTTGACATCCATGAAAATGAAAAGTATATAAAATATAGGCCGTTGTGATACCTAGGTGACTCATTGATAACGGAATTAAATAAAATTATGAAAACTTATAGAGACCTAGATTAAGATGTTATCTACATTTTTCATGAAAAGACCGTACACTTTCTGGACACAGAAAGGGGTATAGAAATTGCCACAACAGAAATTGTCGGAAAAGGGTCCTGTTTGGTAGAACTTGAATAACTCGAAATATACAAACTAAAATCCGCTTCTGTAAAGAGGGGGTGAAATTAGACTCATATATCTATCTCTGAATATATGGATCAACTTGAGAGGAGTTTTTTGGAGAGAGATATGAAGGTTCACAGTTGGCTATGAATTTGCCTCACTTGTCACAGATTCTTCTAAAATGTCAAAAGGGTTCAAAAATACCTTTTTAAGCTTAACCAAAACTTATACATGGTTAAGACATCCCAAAGAAGCTATGGTAAAAACATATTTTTATTTAAGCCACGTTTCGTTCCCACAAAAATTGTTGAAAGGGTCTCATTTCAGTTCTACTATTTTCTGTTTCTCATGTTTTCAAAATTTCAACATCAACTCCTATTTCTAGCAAATGAGGCATACCCAAAACACATCAAAACAACCTCATATATGCATATAAAGGTTCACATTAAGTTTCTACAATATTTATCTTTCATTTAAAGTTCATTTAGAAAGTCCATAAACCAAGATTTTCAAACCACCTCCTTGATTCAAAATCCTATGTTCATCTTCTTTCAATTTTGGTTCATTCTTTTTATTTTGTAGAGGATTAGAGGAAAAAAGATGATATTAGGGAAGAAAAGTAAGGTTCTAAGATGTTCTTACTTGGATGTTCTTGGTTTGAGAAGTTGGATCTAGGCTCTTGTGTTGAATCTTCTTTATTTCCTTCTTTTTCTTCCTTCTCCTTTCTTCTTGTTCTTCTTTTTTTTTTTTCTCCTCTTCTTCTTCTTTGTGACAAATTGGGAAAGTGTTTAGAGAGAGAGAGAAGTGTTGGAGAAATGGAGAAATTGTTGGGAAGAAGGGCTCTACTTATAGGCACATGAGTTGGTGTGAAATGACACAAAAGCCCCTTATTTAGTTTCTTCCTAGCTACTAATCCCACTTAGTTCCTCCAATTCCTTTCATTCCCAACTAAGTCTTGGGCTCCAAGATTCAAAGTCCCTTGTTTGGATACAAAAGTACATTTTCCTTATACCTTAAGGGCATGTTTGGTGCATTAGGAGACAAGGGCCCTAATTTTATGGGATTTGAAATGACCTTTGTTTTTCTTTTTAATTTTAATTGCATGAAAATTGTCACATCCCACTAATCCTCCTAGGGGCTGCCTGTTTGGGACATGGTGGTCTTTTAATTATTGTTTTATTTTATTAATTCAATAATTAGATAATTAATTGGGACATTTTTAGCCTTTAATTACAAAATTGGTATCTTTAGGTAATTTCTAAGACTAGTTTAAGTGATGGGCTAAATTTTATTTAATTGAGCTTTAAAATTAAAATCTAATCCATTAAATGAATTAATGATCCCATGGGCTTGAATTTTCATGTTAAAACTTAGTCCAAAATCTTGAGTCTTGGATGTGATCTAGGTGACCAAACTTAGTGTTTCATACTTAACCTATCTTGATTAAATTTCTAAGTCTAAGTTGTCACTTGCTTGATGCATCTAAGTGTTGAACCT
>JAUTBS010449007.1:0-15259 GCA_032361285.1 Aequorea victoria | reverse complement strand
TACTTACAGACCATAATCGAATCCTCAATCTATGTCTTAAGAAGGTAGCCGAATCCTCGTTCACCGTTCTCCAGTGCTTTGATTCCTTTCACAGTTGCAACGAATCCTCGAAACAACGTCCGTCAGAATCCTCCGACAAATCCTTCATGCGCAACGAATCCTCGAAGCCGTCCTTGAAACTCCTTTCAAGTAATATCCAATCTCATGTATTCAATAAAATGTTCCTTGGAAGAATAGGAAAAACTCAGTATATTCACTTATTTTCGCACAGAAGCTCTCACCCTACAACCAAGGCTTTTTGCACCTTTTAAACGAACCGATGAGCCGTTTCTGCCCAACGAACGCTCGAGCGCTCCCAAGACCGCTCGAGTGGTGACAAATCTTCAAAGTTGGAAACAATCTTCCAAAAATCATTCCAAATCTATCTCTTCCAAACATATCACAACTGAAACTTCCATAACCTAAACTCAGCAATCACTACCAAAGGAAATGAGATAAACTACCAAAAGAGATAACCCAAATTGCCATAAAAAACTAAATTAAAATAAATAAAGATAAATCTAGATGTCCACGTATAAATCTAGTGTGTTGAATGATTTGATTTATTCTCTTTCTTCGTGAATTAATTATCATGAATTGATTAATCTAATTTTAAACCAAGTTTTTATTAAAATATAAAAAGGGGTTTCTCACTAACACTTGTGATCTTCCCCTTTATGTGCTACACCACACACAAAGATAAGTAATGGGTGACTCATCCATATTTTTACAGAGATTTTATAGTAGTTTGATATAAACACATCAATCAAAAATTCTCTCAAAAGAGTAGATATTACAATAAATTCTCTCAGAAGAAAAACTAGAATCAGAATGATGAACAATGGCTGTCTGAGTTTTCCTTCGAAATGACAGATCAGAATATTTCAATCTGTTGATCTGTGTGAATGATTTTTTTGAAAATGATCTCTCTTGTTATCAATGTATCAGTGTATCAATGTCATCATTTTCATCGTGTATCAGTTGTACAGAATGATCAAAGAACACTTCTTTAAATAACTTCGAGTTCCAGTAATGTCGTTGCAGTCAATGATCCCCAATTTAAAATTCAGAAATCATAACAGTAATATCCTTGATTCACACAGTAATTCTTGGTGATCTGATCTTGGAATAATTTGCAATCATATCCATAAATAAAATTGATCCTCATTGTAGCTATTGTAATTCAAAAATCTTCTGAAATTGCGCTGGAATTGTAGCTGTTCTTCACGAGATTCGCGCAGAAAAATCTCTGAGATCGCGCATTTGGGTCGACTCACATTGAGGTTTGGTAGACTTAAAGTCTTTAGAATTTGGATTTTTTGCCCTTGGGTCGACTCATGATGATAATGGGTCGACTCACAATGGTAGTGCCTCGATTTCTATAGCAGGCCTTTAGTTGGGTCGACTCATGTGAGGTCTGGGTCGACTCACAAATCCTTATGCCTTTGAGTTGATGCCTTGGGTCGACTGGTTGCCTTGTTGTGTCAGCTCAAGCTTACCTTGGGTTGACTCATGCTTGTCTTGAGCCAACTCACACTTACTGCAGAGAGAAAGTCCCGAGAAGGATATACTTTGGGTCGACTCATATGTTCTCTTGGGTTGACTCATGAGTGTTGCAGAAGAAAGTCTCGAGAGCTATATGACTTGGGTTGACTCAATAAATTCTGTGGGTTGACTCATGGTCACCTGTTGCAAAATATACCGAGAGCATGCATATTTGGGTCGACTCAAATTATGAATTTTTTCTGAAAAACTTTTTGTCTTGATTTTGACCTTATACTTTATTTGGAAGTTGATTTAATGTTTCTAAATACATGACTTAATACCTGAAATATTTTCATAACTTGTTAAATACAAGGTCAATCTCAATCATGGGTGTTAACCGTTCATAAGTAATTTAAAACTATTTGGATGTGGATTGATTTCATAACATGTATAATGAGATATTCAAAACAATCTTTATTAAGATTTTATTTGTTATCATTAAAATCAATAATATATTTATTTAACCTTGGGACTAACACAGACTTCATCTGGAAATTGATAAAGACTAAAAGATTTGATTTCCCCATCAAATCAAATGTTTCAAGACCTTGATGCTTACTTAAGTCCATAAAGCCTTCTTGAATCATATTTCTCAACATTTTTAGATTCTTTCTCACCCATTAGAAATTCATTTTAAAATATTTAATCTTATCTAGAAATTCTGGAAATATTACAGAGACTATATTATAATGTTACCTAAAGTTTTCATGAAGAACCTGAGAGCCATATCTCAATAGAAGGGGGTCTAAAAAATTCAAGGGGTACAGTCTGTCCAAAAATGATACTGTTTAGGAGAATCCTCTTTTCTCAAAATTCGTCCGATGAAGATGAGGTTTATCAATTTTGGGTGAAACTAGACTCATATAACTTTCTTTTCATAAATGGCTCATCTCTAGAAGATTTTTCTGAAATTTAATAAAATTTCCCAAAGTAGACTGTTCTTCTAAAATTCCAACGCAGGAAGTTCGAAAATGTCATAAGGGTTCAAGAATATATTTTTGGGCCCAACCAAAAATCATGCATTCTCATGACATGCCGAAGTAGCACTGTTCAAAACAGAGTTTTATTTAGGATCTGTTTCGATTTCACAAAAAAAAACCTAAGGTGAGGTTTATGGCCACTATTTTGTCTTTTTTTTAAAGATCTCTTACTTTCATCCTCTTTCTACCCTCTTACCCATGCATGCATTATTCCTAATCATTTTAAGATCACTTTATATGTCATGTTAACCATTTTTTATAATTTTTCCATTAGTTTCAACACTTTACTTCAACATATTCTTAAATCAAGAAGGTTTTTTTTTTAGATTCAAGGTTCCTCCTTGTGTGTTCTTCCATGGTCTTATCTTTTTTTATTTTAAAGAGAGATGAAAGGTATGAGATGATTTTAGAACTTTTAGAATAGAGTTTTAAGAACTCTTACTTGATGATTCTTGGTTGTGTGTTGAAAGATCAAAAATATTCTTCATTTCCTCCTTCTTCCTTTCTTTCTTCTTCTTTTATTTCCTTCCTTCTTCCTTCTCTTTTTTCTTCTTTCTTTTCTCTCTGCTCTTCCCATTAGGCTTCACCGAAATTTAGAGAGAGAAGGCGAGGTTGGCAAAATAATTTTTTTTGTTAGAAGAAGACTCCTTTTTATAAGTAAAAATTTTAAAGTGAAATGACCTATTTGGCTCTCATTTTAATCATTCCACTAGCCATCCATCCCATCATGTAAGATATGCATGGAGTCTTATTGACCTTTGCTTTGAGAGGATGAAAGACTTGTGCAAGTGGTATATTCAATCTCATAATTAATCTCATGTGTAAGTCATTTCTTTTTTTCTTTTTTTTTTAAACACTAAAAATTGTCACATCACTCCCATCACATGGGGGAGCCGGCCAGAGTAGACGTATATATATATATATTTATTTATTTTATTTAATTATCTAATAATTTATAAAATTAAAAATTAATTTGGGCCCTTTTAATTTTTTGGATCAAGTTTTTTTTATTTGGGCCTATTTTTGAGTTTGGGCTCAAGACATAATTCATTGGGCCTATTGTGTAGTATTGTGCCTAAATATTCATACATGTTGGGCTTTCATTATGTTTGGCCCAAATATTAATTCATTTCTTTTTTGAGTTTTCTTTACTTTTGGACCTCATTTAGGCCTTTTATAAATTATTTTCTTTGAACTTCTAATTGGGTCCTTTGGTTACAGGATTTATTGAGCCCTTATAGTTGGGATTAGCCTAGTTCTCAATCCAAATTCTTATTTAAATTTTTGAGTTTTAGGAGTTCTTAGGCCTTACTTGGGCCCATTCTAATTTTCTGCGCATTTTCTGTCTTTCAAATGACTTTCCAATTTGAACTTTTAAAATTTATTGTTCTTAATTTCTTTGGACTCTTTTTATCTATTCTACCTTTTTAGGTTTATCTCATTTAATATATCATGCATTTTTCCCTTTGATGATAGGGTTCGAATGCCACTCGTCATTACTTAAAGTTTTCGTTCTAAGTTTAGTATTTAAGGATTGTATTGTGGAAAGTGAGGTGTCACAATATCCTCCACTTAAAGAAATTTCATCCCAAAATTTAACTTACCAGGTGTAAAAAGGTGTGGATGCTTTTATCGCATATCCTCCTTCATTTTCCACGTAGCTTCCTCCACATTGTGATTTCACCATAACACTTTCACGAGAGGTATTTTCTAATTGCGCAATCTTTGCTCCTTCCATTCTAGACTCTAAATTGGTTCCTCCACGTAAGTCAAGTCCTTACTTAGTTCTACTGGTTGTACGGTCAGAACGTGAGTTGGATCAGGTGCATATTTTCGAAGCATAGAAACATGGAACACGTTATGAAATTATTCTAACTTTGGAGGTAGCGCTAACTGGTAAGTAATCTCACCGAATCATCGTAAGCTTTTGTATGGTCCGATATGCCTCGGACTTAACTTTCTCTTCTTTTCGAACCGCATCACTCTTTTCCAAGATGATACTAACAGAAATAGTAGGTCACCAACCTCGAATGCCAGCTTTCTCCTCTGATTATTGGCATAGCTCTTTTGTCTATCTTATACTATCTTCTTTCATTTGCATATGATTTTGACTTTGTCTTCCATCTCTTGGACTATCTTGGGTCCTAAAAGCTTTCGCTCACCGACTTTATCCCAAAAAATCAGAGTTTTACATCATCTGCTATAAGGTGCCTCGTATAGAGCCATTTCAATGGTTGTCTGATAGCTATTGTTATATGCAAACTCTATTAGCAGCAAATGCACGTCCCAACTCTCTTGAAAATCTAGTACACATGCTCGTAACATATTTTCTAGAGTTTGAATAGTCCTCTCTGACTGCCCATCCGTCTATGGATGATAGGTCATGCTAAACTTCAGAGACATTCCCATTTCGTTCTGTAGACTCGGCCAAAACTTTAAAATAAATCTCGGATCTCTATCAGATACTATTGACACTGGTGCTCTGTGAAGTCGAACAATTTCATCCACATATAGTTGAACTAACTTGTCGAGTGTAAAACAAACTTTGACGGGTAAAAAATGAGTTGATTTGGTTAATCGGTCTACGATAACCCAAACGGAGTTGTGACCTTTCTGAGTTCAAGACAACCCAAACACAAAGTTCATCATAATATTCTGCCACTTTCATTCAGGTATGGGCAGTGGTTGCAGCAGTTCCACTAGTCTCTGGAGCTCTATCTTCCTTTGGTGGCATATTAAGCATCTTGCCACGAACTCGGCAATTTCTCATTTCATCTTGTTCCACCAATAGTGTTCCC
Organism: Aequorea victoria; assembly: GCA_032361285.1. Taxonomy (NCBI): domain Eukaryota; kingdom Metazoa; phylum Cnidaria; class Hydrozoa; order Leptothecata; family Aequoreidae; genus Aequorea; species Aequorea victoria. The sequence continues at coordinate 9,897 of JAUTBS010449007.1, read as the reverse complement.
GTAAATATTGATATATCATTGAACTATGGGCCTCCTTGAGAATTTCCCTTTTTAGATCGGCATCATTAAGGACACATAAATATTTTCCGTACATTAGCACTCAATCTTCCATAACCATGATGTCTTTATTTTCCTTCCTGATGACCTCGTCCTGCAACTTCATTAATTGTGAATCAGCCTTTTGAGCCTCTTGAATTTTATTTATCAACAGTAGTTGGAGCGTAAGGTTTGCGAGTAAGATTGTCTCCATCTTCATCGATGGTTCCACTCCCAAGGATAATAATTGTCGATACCAGTTCGGTCGTGCGTCTCGTATATATGCCACACTTCCTGATGATTTTCGGCTAAGTGCATCGGTGACTACATTGGCCTTTTCCGGATGATAGTTGATCGTACATCCATAGTCTTTGATTAACTGCATCCATCTTCGCTTCCATAGGTTCAATTCATTCTTAGTGAAAAGATATTTCAAGCTCGATGACCAATATAGATCTTTGTAGTCTCTCTGTACCAGTAATGTCGCCAGGTCTTAAGCAACCACATTGGCTTCCAATTCGAGTTCGTGTATCGGATAATTTTGCTCATGAGTCTTTAACTGTCTTGACGCGTAGGCGATCACTTTTTCTTCTTCCATAAGCACATAACCCAACCCTTGGTGTGACGCATCAGTATAAACCATGAAACCTCTATTTCCCGAGAGAATTGTCAAAATTGGTACGGTTGTTAATATTTTCTTCAACTCTTGAAATCTTTGTTCGCAATCTTCATTCCACTTGAACTTGGTCTCTTTTCGCGTTAACTTTGTAAGTGGTACGTCTATACTTGAGAAACCTTATACAAAATGTCGGTAATAGCTAGCTAGTCCGAGAAAACTTCAAATTTCTCTAATGTTCGTAGGCCTTGGCCAGTCTACTACGGCTTTCACCTCTTTGAGATTGACTGAGATTCGTTCGCTTGAAACAATGTGACCCAGAATAACTATACTTTTCAACCAAAACTCACACTTACTTAGTTTAGCATACAACCTTCTTTCTCTTAACGTTTGTAATACGATCCTAAGATGTTGTTTATGTTCTTCCATACTCGATGATTATATCAGGATATCATCTATAAAGACGACCACGAACAATTCAAGATACGGCTGAAACACTTGATTCATCAAATTCATGAATATCGCTGGAGCATTAGTCAAGACGAACGGCATCACCAAGAACTCATAGTGACCATATCTCATGCGAAAAGATGTCTTAGGTATGTCTCCTTCCTTGATCTTCAATTGATGGTATTTTGTTTTCAAGTCTATCTTCAAAAACACTTTGGCTTCCTTCAGTTGGTCCATTAGATCATCTATCCTAGGTAAATGATACTTATTCTTTATTGTGACCTTGTTCAGCTGACGGTAGTCAATGCACATCCGCAAGGTTCCATCCTTCTTCTTAACAAACAGCACAAGTGCACCCCAGGGAGATACACTTGGTCTAACAAAACTCTTATCTAGTAAGTCTTGCAATTGATCATTCAACTCTCTCAGCTCAGTGGGGGCCATCCTATAAGGAGCAATAGAGATACGCGTCATTCCCGATAACAATTCAATGAAAAGTTCTATTTCTCGGTCAATCAATAACCTTGTAATTCTTTTGGAAAAACATCAACAAACTCTCGTACTATATGAATATCTTCTAACTCTGGAGTATCCTTCTCAATGTCAATCATATGTACAAGAAACCCCTGACACTCCTTACTTATCATCCTACACGCTTTAATAGCGGAGATTAGGTACGTCAGTGTAATACTTTGATCTCTACTAAAAGTAAATTTGGGTTCTCCCATGATTCAAAAAATAACTTTCTTATGAAAATAGTCTAGGGACACATGATAAGTCGATAACCAGTCCATCCCTAGAATAAGGTCAAATTCATGCATTCTCAGAGGTAGTAGATCAACCATCAATTCTCGATCGTTGATGTTAATCACACAATCCTTGTAAACATTTTCAATTTTTACTCTACTTCCTACTGTAAAACCCAATAAAAATTTTAAATTTTAAATTAACTATTAATTAAATAACATAATTGATATAATGAATAAATAAACTAATTAAATAAAAATATAATTAACTAAACTAACTTTCGAAATAGTAAAGTAATTAAAAAACTAATTAAACTTTAATTAAACTATCTTGTATTAATTAATGGAATTGGTTAAGGTAAAAGAAATAAAAAGAAAAAGGAAATAAATTGAAACTGCTGACTTAGTAGTCAGCAGTATCCCTTCTTTTGTGGATCGGTTATGGCATGATAAGGTTGTTGACGGAAATTAGGGATCTCATCCCTAATTTCGTGCCTCTCTTCCATAGTATATGGGATCCCTCTCCCCTTAGGAAATCCTAGTTTCCCTCTGCACTCTTAGAATTCTCTCTCAATTCTTTCTCCATTACGAACCTCTGTTTCAGTCGCACTCCTCTGCGCAACCACTACCAACACCACCGTTATCGTGCACCACCACTATCATGATCGTTCATCGCCATCACCACTGAACACAGAAGTCACCATCACCATCATCGTGGCCTCCATCACCATTCGGTGATTTTGGGTATGTTCTGAGCCTCTATTCAGTTTTTATACACACAGTGAATGTGTATATACATATTTATATAACATCGCACGTTAGATCACATTAGTCGACAATCAATCATCAAGCATGTGAATAAAATCCGAATGCTATATTTATATCATTAAAATCATAGAACAGAGCATATGAAACCTAGACATATATATAACAGTATATATATATATTTCATAACGGGTATATATACATATGAACTGAAAATAATTGTTTAAAATTTTGATATCATTAACTAATAGAATATGTGTAAATCATCCTAAAACATGATAAAATATCATAAATAATGATTAGAGTCAAGAAATAAGAAAGAAACCAAGAAAAACCCGAGCTCTAGCAACCAGCAATGGCTGCCGCGAGCTGTTAGGTCGACTCACGCCTCGGCTCAGTCGACCCAAGCAACATAGACTGTGACCCCTGTATTTTTGGGTCGACTCATGAGCTTCTTGAGTCGACTCACTAGCCCTTTAGGTTGGGTCGACACATGTGACCATACCGAGACCTTTGAACCTTTGGGTTGACTCACCAGCTTCATGGGTCGACTTACAGTGCCTCTGTATACCCTATGAGTCGACTCACACCCCATTTGGGTCAACTCACAGAGACCATTGCACCATAGGGTCGACACCAGCCCCCTTGCCTCGACCCCTTGACACTTGAGACCACCTTGGATCGACTCACAGACCCCATGAGTTGACCCACTGCCCTTTGAGACATTGATAGACCACTTTGGGTCGACCCACAGCCTCTGTGTTGTCGACTTATGACTCAAAGCCTCTGTGTGTCGACTCACGGTGTATGCCGTGACCACACTTCACCTTGAGTCGACACACAGACTTGTAGTGTCGACTCACGCTTGCCTTTTGAGCTATTTGAGTTGATCGAGGAGCCACCTGTGTCGATTTATTGACTGAGTAAACTGAAAAAAGTTTCTAAAATTAAATCTAATGCTTAGGCCCTATTTGGGTATCAGTTTAAAGGATAAATTAAATTAATTGCATGTTAATTTAATCCCAAAAATACACATGGGAATTATTAAATGGGTTAAGGGACTGTTTGGTAGTTCTATGTAGCTCTTTAGCCCCGTTTAATATTTTTAATTATTATATCATATCAGCTTGACATAGTTTCACACTTGCTAGACAATACATTTTCTTTATTTCAATAGATATTACATGAGTGATTGTATGCTACTTATCTTTCCGTAAAAATTTTCCTTTCCCCCAAATGTTTTAAGTTAAAAATTATATGTATGTTTCAAAATTCTTTTTAACTACAATGTATTACCTGTAATATCTTTTATTTCAAAAATCATGATAGAATTGTTTAAAATTAATAAAAAAATGTTTTTATTCAACTATTTATGGTTCGATCATGAAATATGTTGGGACCATGTGAAAGTCCAGGGGATATGTCTCTACGGATGTGACTCTAGCCAGTTAGGGAAAAGACCCAGCCTGGAGACTTAGGTGACTCTAACTGACTCAACGGTTCAAGGGACAGTCCGGGATTTCTAATGACCTGAATTAGAATCGTCTGTGGAAAAAGACCATGCGCCACCACGGGTGACCCCTGTTCGATGTTGGATCCAATGGGCCGAGGCAGCCCCAAGTTAAAAAAAAGGCATTGATTACTATTATTACCCAGGATGTTGTTCTTGTGGATGATTTTTCCCATTTTATTGTATGATCATATCGTTACACCAGTATTATTGTTGAACATTATTATGTCATTGGCATATTTTTATATGCGAGAAATTGTTTATGGACTTTCTATTGTCTTGTCCGAGATTTTGTGGGTGACTCGTCGTGTTAATGAGATCACAAGAAAAGAAAAAAAATATATAAATATTTGAACTTTAAGAAGTTTTGATGGTGTGATTATTCCGTTTATCTATACTGCTTATTGCCATGATTATGTTCCATTTATCAGCATATTTTATTTTCTAATTTAGAACTGTATCTTACTATGCGTACATCATTCACCAACATTGCTGATGTAGTATTCAAACATTTAAGATTTCCAGAGAGGATGTTGATGTTGAATTCGTGAGCAGTATGGGATACAGCATACGACCTCTAGGATCATTCATATGCATTTCAGTTTATTTGGCTTCTGCACTTAACACATTTTAATAACTCATTATGAATTGTTGGATGACATTATTGTTAGGATGTTGTGGACTGTTTTGCCCCAATTTATGGATATAATTTTTGGATGGGCGATTTAGTCCCATAATTAAATTTATGAATTTTAAAAGGTTTAAATCTTGTAAAATGAATAATAATTAGCATACATTTAGCTAATTTTTATGTTAGGCTTTCTTGGTTCAGTGGGCCAAGACCCATGATTCATGGTCGGTCACAGCTCACAAATTGGGGTGTGACAGATTGGGTTGGCTTTGGAGGTTTGAGCTGCTTCTATGCTTAATGTAATCATTTGGCTCCAAAAAGAAACGAACCAGGAATTGCTAAGTGAGTTGTGATATTAGTTCTTGGTGTGGGGTGATCGAAAATGGGTCGAGTCGGGTAAAATCACAGAAGTCAGGTAAAGAAGACGCGTGGGGCGCGTGGAGGCTTGTTTGGCCTCATTAGACGTTTTTGAAAAGATTTGATCGACCTCCGAGCATTCGTTTGAACTCCGATTTTGACCCATAATATACCGTTGGAACCGTATCGACGAGAATGAGCTCTTAGTATATTCAAAAGTTACTTTTGGTCATTTCAAATTTTGGGCAAAAAGGAGAAAATGGCTTGTATCAATTGCTTTGATACCAATTTGTTGTGCAATGAGCCCCATAATTCATACACAAATATAGGAGACAAGTGGTTTACGTGGTTCGGTAGTTACCTGTGTCCACAGACATCGAATTTCACTATGAATTCATCGACTACAAAGAGAATTATAAATTCTCTACAACTCTCTCACTCACTTTTTTCTCTCTTCCTTGCAGTACATATAACTCAAAATTTGATACATAATTATAGTGAGAGGAGAGAGAGGAAGATAGATCACAAAGTCACAAATGGTGGCTTGTGATTATCCAAAGCTCCAATTTGTCGACAATAGGGGCTTTGGTGGTGATTGTCAATCAATCCAAATTTAGGTTGGAGGAAAGATTGAATTTGAGCCAATCTTTCAACATATAGTTTGTTGCATCTAATTATGTACGTGCACGAAATGCGTTTCTCTGTCATGTGCAGAAAATGGTTGGGCATGTTACACTATCTTGGGTAGAACTCAATCCCAAAAGCTTGTTATTGAGGTAAGGGTGTCCTTACACTTATATACTGCACATCATTTTTGTACACAAGTGCTATGGGATTTTGCTTCATACACTCCCTCACGCCCAGCGTGCTCACTTACCAGCACCTACCGCGTGCAGGCCAGGGACACGCACCCTACCCATCCCTACTACTCCAGCTTTGATACCATGTTACACGGTCTTGGGTAGAACTCAACCCCAAAAGCTAGCTATTGAGGTGAGGGTGCCCTCACACTTATATACTGCACGTCACTTTTGTACAAATGCGATGTGAGATTTCGCTTCACACCCTCCCTCACACCCCATGTGCTTACTCGGCAGTACCTGCCGCGTGCAGGCCAGGAACACGCACCGTACCCATCCTTGATACTCCATCTCTGATACCATGTTACAGGGTATTGGATAGAACTCAATTCCAAAATCTAGCTATTGAGGTGAGGTAGTGAAGCGAAATCTCACATCGCCGGTGTACAAAAGTGATGTGTAGTATATAAGTGTGAGGGCACCCTCACTTCAATAGCTAGTTTTTGGAGTTAAATTCTACCAAAGACCGTGTAACATGGTATCAAAGCTGGAATAGTAGGTATGGGTAGGGTGCATGTCCCTGGCCTGCACGCGACATGTGCTGTCGAGTGAGCACGGTGGGCGTGAGAGACGGTATGAAGCGAAATCTCATATCGTCTCTGTACAAAAGTAATGTGCAGTATATAAGTGTGATGACACCCCCACTTCAATAACTAGCTTTTGGGGTTGAGTTCTATCGAATATCGTGTAACATGATATCAGAGCAGGAGTACCAGGAATGGGTAGGGTGCGTGTCCCTGGGCCTGCATGCAATAGGTGCTGCCGAGTGAGCACGCTGGGCGTGAGGAAGAGTGTGAAGCGAAATCTTACATCGCATGTGTACAAAAGTAATTTGCAGTATATAAGTATGAGGACACCCTCACTTCAATAACTAACTTTTAGGATTAAGTTCTATTCAAAACCGTCTATCAAGACAATCACACAGTAGCGAAACATTATGGCTTCAAAGAAATACAGTTAAATAACATAGAATCAGAAATAAAGAGCAGTTAGGTAACTTTAACCAGTGCACTTACCCATCAACTCTGGAGGTAAACCAAAGTCATAATCATTAGGCCCCCTCCTGATGCAACAAATGTATATCATTAGTAAAAGAATGCAGAACCTGACCAGAGAGGATATGCCTGTTGCAATTTTGCCACCAGTGGATAAGCCATCATGTCCCCAAAATAATGGACATTCGGGCAAAGAAGGTACACCGCACAAACCTTTATTGCCAGAGAGACTGTGGAAGGCGAAACGAAGTTACATCAGACAAGTGAAAAAGAACAACATGAAGTAATCCACAAAACTTTGGTTGATACAGCACATTAAGATGGCAATTAATAATATATATACTAGATTTACTCACATTGCTGTAACTATTTAGTATCTATAAATATTCCACAAATATTACAAGCACCTAATTAATAACAGTAGAGAATCGAAGCCAGCCTGTTTGGTGGAGTCAAGCATCATAAAAGGAGAAAAGTAGCAAGATGGTCAATAGAAAAGCATAAGAAATGAAGGGCCCAATTCCGAATGACCAGGTCTCCAAGTTCAAGTCCAAGCCCAAGTTCATAGAATACGGTTCGGGTTACACAGCGACCGGGAAAGGGGGTTCTACCGAGAAGTCTGCCCCGCCTTCAACTTGATCTCTTACCTTCCTTTTCTTTTCTATGTAATTTTCTTTTATATTTCTTGTAAAAATAATTTCGTTGAAATGAATTGAATTTTTTTCTTGAATGCCTTGTCCCTTCTTTCTCGCATCTTTATTTTACCATGTGCTGAATGCCTCGGCCATCTTCCGAACTTTTGAGAGAATCTTCTGTCTTGTTAATTTATCTAAGTCTTTATGTGTAAGAACCCATAATTTTAAAAATAGAAATAAACAAAATCATTATTTTATAATTAAAATTAATTAAATTAAATACGTAATTAGAGTGAATTAAATAATTAAAAAATAATAATCTAGACTATAAGAAAAGTTTAAGGACACAAGAAATGAGGAATTTTTCCAACATGATTAAAATTTAATTATGATATTCTTATTCCATAATTTGTAAAGCTTATTCTACTAATTTAAATTAAAAACTTACATGTATTAATTTAAGAATCACACAAATAAATACATGATACATTAATAACAATGTATATCACAATGACACATATGTTTACAACAAATGTGTAATAAGAATATGAGAATTATTTTACACATAAATCTTCTTTAATTTAATAGATACATTAATTTAAGTTTGAATTTTTTTTCTTGCTAAAAATTATACATCATATCTTTACATATATCTTCCAAGAGCAAAAAGACAAAACCAAATTTATCCCTAAAATCCCCCCCCCCCTGGCCGGCTCTCTCTCTCCCTTTTCCCTCCTTTTGAGTATTTTGTAAGCCAATGTCAAGTCATGTAAGACATACAAAAAGCCTCATTGGGTAAGGTCTTTTCTTCATTTTTTCTTTCTTACACACAAATCATTACATGAGGCACTATAAAATCACCTACCTCCTCCTTGGCCAAAATCCCCCTTGAAAAATTCTGAAAACTTTATTGCTCTAGTTACCTAAGTCTTAGAGAGAATGAGGAGAGAAAAAGAGAAGAAAAAGATTCAAGTGTTCTTGAAATATTCTTGTTGGTTCTTGAAGATTCTTGAAGTAGGAGCACCACAACCACCATCATATATTCCTATATCTCTTCCATCTTCACTTACAAGGTGTGGGGATCCCGCCCTCTCTATCTTTCCCAAACTTCTTCTCTGCGTCCCTCACCCAAACAAAAGAGTGTATGCAGAACGAAACCACGAGAAGAAAGGAAGAGAGGGGTTTTCCCTCAAATGTGCGTCCGTTGTTAAAGATCACATGAAGTTTGGAGTCACCACTTGGTTTTCTGACAAACTAAGAAACCAAAAAGTCTTTCAAGGCAAACTAGTCCATCCTTACCAGAGTTCGTGGTTCGGGAGCTAGGGTACGAAAGTAGAAGGTGTTAGGCACCCCTCTCGCCCGATCCGAAGATCGGCCTCTACTTAACTGTTCTATTTTGTTCTTGTCTTAAATTTATCAAAAATAACACATACAAAAAGGGAATTAAAGAGAGAACATGCAAAATTAAACAAGAAAATAAAACTTAACCTAAAACTAAGGCTTTCTATGCATTTTCACATTTTAGGCATGTCAAGTGGGGAGATGGCAGCATATTGGAGCAGTTCATGCATAAAAGGCATACTGTTAAAGCATAAGCATGCAGTCTAGGGAAGAAAGTCTAAGAAAGAAAAGAAAGGACTAATATGCGATTTGACTAAAAGACTAACACGAAGAAAGGAAAAGTTTAATAAGTGATTCTACTAAAAGACTAAGAAAAAAACATGCTTGGACATTTATTTAAAAGACATAAAAAATTCGGGAGAAGGAAGCAAACGGCCTCTTCTCCCCTTTTTTACCGAATGAAAGAAGTTTTTAAATAAAGATTAGATGTATGGAAATAGATGAGAGTGAAAACCTACCATATATCCCGTGAGCTAATGAAGTTTCGAGCAATATCCACGGCCTCCGAGAGTCCTTCAGTGCGATCTTCAAGCTTTCCGAGTACTTCCTCGAACTAGGCTTCAGGCAGCTTCCGTAGCCTTTCCTCATGTACGGCACATCTCTGGGGAGTCCTCCGCACGATCTTCAGATCTTTCGAGTCCTTCCAAATTATTGGGTACACTAAGGTGTTTGAACATAGGTACAATCAACCCAAAGGGGGGTGAATGGGTTGATGGAAAACTTTTCATATTTTTCTCTTTTAAGACTTTCTTAAAACTCTTTTGATTGTTTTATAAAAGATTGAGTATGCAGCGGGAATCAAAGCAATATTGAAATACAAAAATTAAAGAGTTTAAGGGAAGAGAGAATGCAAACACAAGTTTTTATAGTGGTTCGGTCAACTCGACCTACGTCC
>JAUTBS010448896.1:0-15266 GCA_032361285.1 Aequorea victoria | reverse complement strand
GAACCAAGATCTCTGGTAATGACGGGCTGGTTTACCTTGAAAATGACCCCTTTTTGGTTTCTTGGTTTTCCTAAAACAAAGTGGCGACTCTGAAAAACTTGCGCGGTCCTCAGACCCATCATAGGCCATGCATTTCGATGGAAAAACCATCCTCTCCCCGTTTTTTCCCCCTTCCAGGGAAGGCGCGGGGCGATGAGAGGGCGGGTCCCCACACTCCTCGAATCAAGCTTGTCGAATCTATGACTTTTCCTGTCTACCAAGGGATTGATAAACTCATCATCAAACTCTTCCTCTTCCGCATCAGGTGGATTTAGATGAGGGTTTTGTTGTCGAAGGGAAATCGCAGCAACCCGCTGGGTGAACTCTTCCATCTGCTGGGACAATCACGTATTCTGTTCCTCTATCATCTGTGCCGATCGTGCGATATTATCTCGTTCATAGATCTCCTCCACAAGGCCTCTCTTTCGTGGCATGATTTAGGAAATGTGATTTAGGAAACAAGCCTAAGCTCTGATACCAACTGATGCAGCAACGGATGGGTTTGAGAGAATAACACGAAATTCAACGACCTTCCAACGATCGATTAGTTCATTATCAAACGATAATACTAGAAACAATGGACTTTAAAATCTTGTTAATTTAATGTAATACCAAGACAATAGGATGAAAGAGATACTTTCTCCAAGTTGATTAAATGTCCCAAAAAGCTGCCCAGCTGTCTTTACAAAATACCATTTAAATAGGCAAACTCTAAAACACAAAACTACTAAAATTTACCAAAAATGACAAATCTGACATAGGGTCAGATTTGGATACTAGAATAAAATAGAAGAATATCAAAACAAGCGGCACTAAAATCGAAAATTCTTAAAAAAAGTTATTGTAATAACGAAACTTTTCTGAAACGGAAAAAATGCTAATTTCGGGGCCTAAACGACTTTTTTTTGCTAAAATCTGTCAGGCCAATGAATCCCAACGTAATTGGCTAATCAAGTATGGGATTTCTGGGCTATTCTGATGAAATTTCTCCACACCGAACAAACCGAGAATCAATAATTATTTTCTACCTTATTTAAACAACTGACAGTCCAAACGTTCCATATAACTAGCACAATTGCTACTGCATCAGATTGCATCAATTTATTGATGCATGTAGTTGTATATTTATATCAAAAACTTGATTTAGTGGGATTTATGGGAGATTGCATATCTTATATATATATGTGTCTTCCTATCCCATGTACGGCTACGGGTTAAGCACACATCACTATGAGAGAGATTGGGAGATTGAGAGAATAAGAATTTTGAGTGTTTCAAAATTATGGTGTGATTTTTAAAAGGAGAAAAAGAAAAAGAAAAAATTATTTTAATTTTTTTCGGGATTGATAATCTGAGCAAACGTTGTAAAGACTCGAGAAAGATCGTAACGCACACTATATTTTTCGAGATGTGCAATCGAGACATACCTGAGAAGATCGTTGGGTCGTCTCAACGACATTGTTGCAGTCACGGGGATCATCTTATCAGATCTCTTGATGTACAAATTTTCATTTCTCATTTTTATACTTATTTTTATATTTTTTTTCTATGATCGCTTATTGGGATCCCGAGACACAACAGAGATATCATTAGTTTTATTTGAAATATTAAATGAACATGTTATCTCTTATTTGTAAATGTATCAAGTCTTTAATATAAATACAATATCTCTCGTAAGCAAAGGAGAGAATACATTTTTTTATTCTATTATTCAATTCATTAAGTTCAAGTGATTTTTAATATTCCTTCAAAAAAAAAAAAAAAAACAGGTGAGTTGTTTTTGAATAAAATGTAAAAAATAATGCATGGGACAGCAAATGTCATAGCATTATTACCTGGTGACGGGTGCTTATATTTTTTAAAATCCCCGAAATTATTATTTTTTCATACTATTGAACATAGTGCTGGAATGTGTCCAATGGTGTTTGTTTTTTTCTCTTCGACTTTACATCAAACATCATTCTTTCCTCAAGAAAAGTCCAGAAAACCATGAAAACTTGATCTTAAAAGATATTCATTTCTCTTTCTTAAATAACTAATCTTAAGAGCGTCGGTGGTTCATCAATGGGGCCAAACTTATATTGATTGGAAACCCTAGTTGGAGCCGTAGAATTTGAAGTCTTCATTTCAAGAACTGTTAGAATAATAGATTATAGTGTGATGCACCCTGACAGGTCATTCTCATCTAAATTGGACATTATGGAATTCAACCCTCTTGCATAAGGCAACAACAGTGTAGAAGGAGACAATATGAAAATCTTATACTTCCCTATAACCGTACAAATTCAATTGCATTCTCGCTCATTAATCTTTATGCCTAATCAGGTGATCTGATCTTACTTTTGTACTAAGCAAACTGGAGTGCTTAGGTTAACACAAAAAATATATGGTTAAGTAAGATATGATGGATCATAATAGAAATTTGCAAAACTAAATGTTGGTCACAGAAATTGATGGTGCTGCCTGGATTTGGAATGACTTAGGAATAAAAAACAAAATATGCATACATACGATTTTTGATAAAAAAAATTGACTCGGGGCAAATGCAAGGCACCGACATATGCAAATTAAAACGTGGAATTGTAAGGCCTGAAATTATTTCATCGAAGATTTTAGACTCATCGTTACGTGACAAATTAGGCCATTCCATGGTGGATCAGTCTTGTTGGTTTGGTTGTATCCATCTCATAAGCTCCATGCTTGGAAGCTGGCAATCGATCCAATTAATCATTCTGCGACCGTAGGTCATTATATAACGCCAAACTTATGGAAGGTAGCAAATCATCCATCAATCCGCTGAAAGTGCCATCCATTCCCAGAGATGTAGCCATTTAATTTGTTTATTCCTTTGAGCAGTAAACATGTGATGCCACAGTCATGATACTGAAGTTGACGTCAAAAACCTAAAGATAGTGTTCTATTCTACCAAAAAGCAGTAGCTTTATGTAGTGCATGACTGTTAAGGATATTAAATGATACACCTTCAGTATAATAGTCAAATATGAAGTCCTGATAACACTAAATTTTTCATAATCCTTTTTGTTTTATATACGTTCCAGACATTCTTCTTCATTCCAAGTTAAATTAATGACTTTAACTCCCTGCTAGGGATATGTGAGAACTAGGGATAATTGAGAGGGCTTATCATTCAATCTGTAATGGAATTCTTCTGTCAAGAAATTTGAATTTTTAGTTTAAAAAATTAGATTAAGCATATGTTTTTATTTCCATTAATTTCTTCACATTATGATCGTCCAACAGGAGGACAAAGGAATTTAACTCCCTACTTGGAATGTACTGTGATTTTGTATTTCGGTATTGGAGAGTTGGAATGACTTAAACGATATTTATAAAAGGTATATGTAAATCGTGCAGGCCTTCGTATCAGCTGGGCCTCCTCTAATGTACATAATGAGTAATTTGTTTTCATAGGGTTTAATTTGACCTTTAGTGAATGTTTTCTAACTTTGGTCAATATTTTTTACTTGTCATATTCATCTGATTAAGATTAATCAGGAAATTAAGAATCTGAATCAAAATTTGAAAAAAAAAATTAAGATTATTAAGTATGAGAAAAATCTTAAAACAATTCACTTTTTAAACATTACAAATAGAAGCTAAGGAGTTGTCTTTTTATTGTGTTTTATTTTTTATCTAAGACTTTATTAATGGGAAGAGGAAAAAATGTACAACTCTCTTCCGTGAATGATGAAAAATAGCAACACTGCTTTACACCAAAATTTAAAAAAACAAAAAAAAATGTCAGTCTCAAAAACTAGAAATGGATATTGTTGACAATCGAACAATAACTTGAATTCAAAAACAAACAATAAAGCTATCAAGAATAATCACCAAAGAGCAATCAATTACATTCACACAAAGATGCACGTGGTTCGACGAGATGCCTATATCTACGGGCGAGGAGATCAATCCACTATAATACAATACGAATTATACTCTCTCTAGCCTCTCTTTTCTTCTTTCAAGTTTTTCTGTCGGAAAACAGCCCAATAGAATGTTATTTTAACGGTAAAAATGTTTGCATATATATAGGCCCAAAAAAATTGACATAAAAATGCGGCCTAAAAAACTAGTATGCCGCGACGCGTTAGGATATTTTACTATTCACGCCCGGACGTAATGGTCGAGAGAGTTCGTGAATAGTAAAATGTTCAAACATTTTTAATGTTCACATCTGGGCATTGCTAACCATAATCAATCTTTGAAGCTACTATCTTAAGGCGTTCGAACGGTGGTCAATGTCGTCTGGACCGGACTTTGCTGAGACCAAATTTGGCCCAACTTCAAAAATATACACCTTTGTCCAAATTCATAACCCTCATGTAGAAATTTGTTGAGTTCCTCCTAATGCATCTCTTTTACGGATAGGAATGCTCCACCCTCTACCTGACTCGTCATGTTATAACATGAAATGGGTCCAAGCAATGCTCGAACTTGTCACGAGTTACTAGCTTTCTCAATATGTCAGATGCATTCTCATCAGTATAAATCTTTGACAACAAAATATCACCTGATGATAAAGATTCTTGAATCCTATGATACCGCGCGACAATATATTTTGTTCTTGCGCTGTACACCTGATTCTTTGCTCAGTGAATAACACTCTGACTATCACAATGTAGCAACACACTGTTCTTCTTGAACCCCAGTTCCCTAACCATTCCCTTTAAGCATATTGTTTCCTTAGTTTCCTCGTTCACTGCCATAAACTCTGGTTCTGTTGTAGATAAGACAATTGTATCTTGTAGGGTAGACTTGTAGCAGATATGTCCCCCACAAAACATGAAGGCGTACCCCGTCATAAACCTCATTGAATCAAGGTCCCCAACATAATTAGAATCCACGTAGCTTTCAACGTCTGCTGAAGCTAACTTCTGATCAAACATAATTCCAATGCCACGAGTGGTTGCCAGATATGTGAAAATCCATTTTACTACATTTCAATGCTCTTTCCCTGGATGTTTCATGTACCTGCTAACCATACTAACTGCCTAACATATCTCTGGCCTAGTACACACCATCACATACATTAGGCATCCCACTGCATTTGCATACGGCACGTATCACATATACCTTTCTTCGTCTTCTATACTAGATCGTTGCTGAGAAGAAAGCTTAAAATGGGCTGCAAAAGTGGTATACACGGGCTTTGCATCATGCATACTAAACCGCTCCACCACCTTCTGCAGATAACTTTTCTAAGATAAATTTAATTTCCCAACCTTCATGTCACGGTGAATTTCAATACCAATGATCTTCTTGGGAGCTCCAAGATACTTCATATCAAAGTCGCTATTTAGCATTGCCTTTAACTTGGAAATTTCTTGCTTTCTCTTTGCATCTACTAGCATGCCATCAATATGTATGAACCATTAGGCAATAGTCTAAAATAGACACATCAGTCATACTCAAAGAGGATGTACACATGTGCTATCATAAATGAATCAAACCATTTGTACCACTGCATATGAGATTGCTTTAGTCCATACAAGGACTTCTTCAATAAGCACATGTACTCCCCCTTATCGAGTTCTTTAAAGTATTCGAGCTCCTCCATACAAATTTGCTCCTCCAGATCCCCATGGAGAAATGCTATTTTCATATCCACTTGTTCTAACTTCATGTCATGCATAGCTACCACGACTAAAATGACCCTGATAGATGTATGCTTTACTACTGGTGAAAAAATCTGATTATAGTCGACCCCCTCTTTTTGAGAGTAGCCCTTTGCAACTAGGTGAGCTTTGAACATTTCACCTTTTTTTAGCATTCTTGTTTCTGTAAACCCAATTGCAGTTAATTATCCTGTTGCCCTTAGATAACTTGACCAGTTCCCAAGTCTTGTTCTTGTGCAGGGACTCTATCTCTTCTCTCATCGCTACTAACCACTTATCATTGTCTGTGCCGCTTGTAGCATCCCTATAAGACAATGGATCTCTACTACCATTACTAAGAAAAAACTAACAATATCCTCAAAATCATACATCATAGGTGGTTTGAGAATCTATTTTTTCCTGCCTTTAGCAATTATGTATGACTACTTCTCCTCCTGCTGCTTTTGTTCACTTTTATTGCATCCTTAACTGTTGGACGAACTTTCCCTGTGAGGCTCCACCTCAACCAATTGTTGAGGACCACTGTCTCCTCATTCTTATTCAACATGCCAGCTTCATCAAAAACTACTTCACTGGTCACAACCTTCTTCTTTGTTACTGGATCTCATAGCATGAACTCGTTGACACTAGATTCATAACCAAGAAAGATACATTTTTTTTATACTTTGGATCAAGTTTTCAACGCTATCCACTCTGCACATGCACATAAGAAGAAAAACTAAAAATTCTCAAATCTGATAAATTAATTGGTTTACCTACCTAGATCTCTTACAAAACCTGGAAGTTAATAGCTGCAAATGGAGACCTATTGATGATGTAGCACGCCGTGTTAACCATTTTTTACCTAAAAATTCGTTGGACAATCTTCATTTAACCACATATACATGGCCATCTCTGTCACTGTCCTGTTCATCAATTCTGCTACTCCATTCTTCCGTGGAGTTCTATTCACTATGAAGTGCCAAATTATACCTTCTGTCTCATAGAAAGCCATAAACTCCTTATCCCTGTACTCCATGCCATTGTCACTTCTGAGATACTTTATTTTCTTCCATATCTGATTTTCAACGTCTGTTCCCATCTCTTAAAGGTGTTAAACACATCAGATTTGTAGTTCAGAAAATAAACCCATACCTTCCTAGAATAATCATCAATGAAACTAGCAAAGTACTGTGCACCACTGTTAGAAGATATAGAAATTGTCTCCCAAACATCTGAGTGGACATAGTGAAGAACAGCTGAGCTATTATGAGACCCTATTCTGAAACTGATCCTATGTTGTTTTCGATAGACACAATATTTATAAAAATTCATTTTACAAGTTTTGACACCATTCAACAAACCCCTTTTGTGAAGCTCTAATATACCACGCTCACCCGTATGACCAAGCACCATATGCTAAAGTTTAGTGTCATCCACATTGAATTATGGAGGAGTGGTGATGGAAACTCCACCAACAATGGTGTCTCCAACCAGCCTATACATATTTCTTAATTTCTTCCCCTTTATTATCACCAAAACCCCCTTTGTGATTTTTATTGCCACATCCTTTTTCATATATATGCAACCTAATTTGTCCAGAGCCCGTAGAGAAATTATGATTTTTCTCAAGTCTGGTACGTGTCTGACATTACCCAAAATTCTACAACCTCATCAAACATTTTGATTTTAATAGTACCTATTCAAATGGCATTACAGACCGCATCATTTCCTATTAAAATAGTACACCCATTATAACATTTATAGGTATCAAATTAATCTCTATTTTGACACATATGATAGGAACAAGCAGAATCTAAAATCTATGACTCTGGTAGAAGATTATTACCTGAAGAGACTCTAAGTTAGTCTGTATCCACATCACTATCTAATTTTTCTGACTTGTTCTCTACAATACTGATAGACTCAATAGGCTTCTTTCCTTGCTTCTTCTCCACCATGCTCTTAGCACTCAACAGGCTTCATACCCTTCTTGCCTTTATCCTTAGACTAGCTTCTGCCTCTACCAAAACCTCTACTCTTGGATTTTCTTCTGCCCTATTTTGATTCTGGCTTTCTCATAACGAGACCTTATTCACCTGTCTCATTCTCTCTCTTCATGTTCTCATGTGACAGGAGAGCATTGGTCATCTTCTCAAGTTTTAGTGTCTCTTTTCTGTACATTAGAGTTGTCACCTGATGATCATAGAAGGGTGGTAAGGATGCCAAAAACAATATCGCCTTATCCTTATGTCAACTTTAACATAAAATCCTGATAGTTCAGTAATAAGCATTTTAAAAATATTGAGATGTTCCAAGAGATCATTACCGTCTTTCATCTGTAATCTGTATAATTGCTTTTTGACATAATATTTATTTGTGCGATTCTTATTCATGTATAGGCCCTCTAGTTTTTGCAAGATTGTCTTTGTTGGCTCATCGTTAAAGATGTTATGAATTACATCATCGACTAGATTCAGGCGAACGACACTTGTGGCCCTTGCATCCAGATCCTCCCAATTATCTTCGACCATCTTTTCAGGCTTCCTAGCCTTGCCAAGCAATACCTTGGAGACCTCTTACTAGATCAACAGATCCTTTATTCACTACTACCACAATGAGAAGTTATTCTTACTATTGAACTTCTCAACCTCGTACTTGGTCTTTGTTAGCTCTAGTGTTGGTGTACGATCAAACTACAACCGTAGCTTTGATAGAACTTGTTGAGAATTGAACAAGAACTTTGATCCAAACACAAATAATAAAGAGATCAAGAACAACCACTAATTAGCAGTCAAGAATAATCACACAAAGATGTACGTGGCTCGGCGAGATGCCTATGTCCACGGACGAGGAGATGAATCAATCCACTATAACACAATATGAATTATAATCATTCTCTCTAACCTCGCTTTTCTTATCTCAAGCTTTTCTCTCTGAAAATGACTCAATATAATGTTATTCTAAGCCTAAAAGGTTTACATATATATAGGCTGTAAAAATTGACCTAAAAATGCGGCCTAAAACATTGATCTGCTCCGGCGCATCTGAACATTTTATTATTTACGTTCGGACGCAATGGTCCAGAGAGCCTGTGAATAGTAAAATATCTGGACGTTTTAAGTATTCTTGTCCAAAGGTTTTACTGTTCACATCCAGACTTTGTTGACTAGAATCAATTTTTAATTCTATTGTCGAAGGGTGTGCAGACGGTGGTCAATCTCACCCAAACGGGACTCTATTGAGATAAAATTTATCCCAACTTCAACAGATATCTATAATTTTTAGAAGTAAGTTCCTTTAAGAAATCTTGTAAAATCTTGACTATTCATAAACTTGATGTAGTGGGACTTTATGTTCGTAGAATTACTGGAAATGAAAAGGAAAGCCTCTTCTTTGTCAACTCATAAAGTAAGTGCTACGATAAAACTTAAATTTTTTAAAATGAAATCAAGAAAAAATAAGAGAATTATAAATTGTTGGCAAACACTGAGTGAGTTTGTAAGCATTGTCCAATCATTCAAATGATGTCATGCAGCTACATTTTTTGAACCAAATGGACATGAAAGAAAGGAAGCGGGTCTAGAATAAATCAAAAGTCATGTTCTTACAATTGCGTGAGAGTTGGTAGGTAGAAGAAAATTGGTGTCCTGGTCAAGATCCATTCAAAAAAATGGCCCGTCAAAAAGGCAATTTTGTCGTTTTAGAAAATTTCTATTTAGTTAATAACTTTCTATGTAAAAGGCAGATTGTGATTCTATCAATTCTTCCTGAATCATTGCATCCTAAATTAGTAGTTTCTAAGTTTATAACAAATCTTTTTATTTTTGATATTTCTTTCCTTTATCTTATTCTCAACATGATTTCATAGGAACTTCCTTGTTTGGTTATTCTCTATTCGATTTAGGGTTGATTTCTAATATAAATATTAGGGTAAATTACACCTAAATGACTACATACTTTGAATATATCAATTCCTTCTCCCATATTGCTTGAAATATCACAACACTCGCTTACTTTACAAAAATAAATAACAATTTAGTCATTCCGTTAGTCAACTGTAAGTTGACCTAACAAAAAAAAGTGACATCACCAAAATAAAAATGCCATTTTTTTTCCTTTATAGATATTCCACCGACAATCACGCAGCCCCTCAATCCTTCCTCCATCTTATACCCACCGCGCCTATTCTACCCCCAATCAACCTCCACCAATAACCCAACCCCTCAATCCCTCCTCCAGGCCATTTTCTCTTTTTGTTCTCTTTCCTCTCTATCCCCAACTCTCAATAGATTTACCCTCAAACCCCCTTTGCCTCCTCTTTTATTTTTTCTCCTCTTCTTCAATCTCATAAAAGAGCCAAACCAGTGGAGTTCATCTAGAAGCCAAACCATAAATCTCAACCTCTCAACCGTTATTTGGTTCAGGTCCACCTTTTTATACGAATTCCCCCACCTCATCCCTTTCCTTCCTCACACCAGTCCCCTCCATAGACTCCCCAACTACCATCATGAAAATCCCCCATGGCAACCCTAAACCATAGGAGAGAAATGGACATAGATAAAGATAAACATAGGAGAGAGAAAGAGCGGCACCACATTGAAACTCCGATCTTCCATGAGAGAGAGGAACAAAGGAAGGAGAATACGCGAACCACAAATCTCATCCCTTAGCCACCAATCGCAACCCTAGTAAGGTCAGGTCTGGGAAGGGAAGATGGTTATAGGGGTTGCAGCAGTGGAAGGGAAAGATGGTTAAGGGACTTGCGGCGGTGGCGGTAGCAGGGTTGTGATTATGGGTGGAGATGTGGCAATGACGAGGTGGAGGTTCTCTTCCCCCTCTCTTCTTATCTCCGCTGCGATGTGACTTTGGTGAGAGATGGTAGTGGTGTTCGTGTGTGGAAATGGTGGTTATGGGGTGGCAATGATGGTTATGGAAGATGGCAGTGGCTGAGTTCTCTTGAAAAATCTTTAGAAGATTAAAAATTATGAATAGAATGTAAAGGGTAATGTTGTTCTTTTATTAATTGATTAACTGAGTTAGCTAACAAGTGGTGGCGTGATATTTTAGAGAATAAGGGGAAAAACAGTGTTATTTTAAATAAATACAGGGGACCTAGGTATAATTTACCCTAAATAATATTGTAAAGTCCTAGGGCTAAGCATCTTTTGGTAATTAATAATATTTTGAGACTTGTCTCTTTATTCCAATTTTTTTGGTATTCGTGTAAATCAACAAATATTTTGATACCTATAAGTTCGATATTCTTTTGAATCAACAGTTTTAGAGAATGTTCTTACTTTCTAGTATTCATTCCTGATTCAACCGATCCAAGTTCTTATCATTATTCTTTTCTTTTTACGTCTTTGTTACATCAATTGTTATCAACACTAGAATAAGGTTGGATTGAACCAATTTCAACATGTCTTTCGCTCTATAGTCCTTTGTCGAGAACGGTCTCTTGGTCATTTTACCTTTCAAGTATGATTCACAGACTACAAGTGCCAATGAGCTTAATTGTCCATTTGAAACCAGTCTTTCAATCTTTTTCAGATTAATATGCCTAAGGCATAAGTGCCAAAGTTATGTTTGGTTCAACAAAGAAGGTTCCTTTCTATTTAAATGATTTCCATTAGAGTTATTTATTTCAGTATTAAGCAGTGTCGGAAGAATAAGTTTGATAATATATAGGTTGTTTACCAATGTACCAGAATAGATATAAGAACTGTCAAATTTAATGGAAACATTCGTATTAAAATTGATCGAATATCAATTCATAACTAATTTCAAAATATAATCTAAATTCTTTCGAATTGTTGGTACATAAAAATAATCTTCCAATATTATTTTTCTATTATTATCAAAATCAAGAACAAAAATTTTTACTGCTACTACTGCTGTTTTATTCGAGTCATCCATGAACAAAAACATTTCTCTATCACGAAGTTGTCTGGTTACCTGGAACCCCTGCAAAAAATTATAGACATGATTACTGACTTCTGAATCTACACATCACGTTCCCGTAGATTCCACCACAAAATTTTCTTCAACTGTGAATGAAGAATTGTTACTTTGTTCATTGTTGTTCTTTGGTAAAAAGATCAGACAATGCTTCTTCCAATATCATGGTTGAGGACAAAAATAGCACTTACATTTCGGCTAGTTTTCTGCCCCTTGAGTCTTCCTTTTAGTTTTAACAACCGGATGTAGCTTCTTAATATTCCCTTTTCTTCTTCTTCTTTCTATTTGGGTCAAAAATTGAGGGTCGTTCAGCAACATTCACCATAGACTGGTAGGTTTGGACTTCATTTTCAGGTGCGCCCTCTACCGACTCTATCGGACACAATTTTGTTAAAATAAATTTCAAATCTTCTGCCGTCAGGACAATGTCAAGATTTTTTTTCTAGTCGATAAAATTTGATCCAGTTACTTTATTTTCTTTTAATATTAAAGCGATAGAATTAAATGAACTGCCCATTATATCTGGAAAAAAAAACAATAATCATTTAATTAGATTTTGTGAAAAAACTTATTTGAATTAATTTGAAATTGACTTTCCTTGACCGTCAATTAAAAAAAATTCTGCTAGTGAATGTAATTTCTTAGAATTCGATTTCATATTTGGAGCTTATCTCATTCATTTTAAATTACAAATATTGTATCTTTTAATTCTATTATCTGAATAGTTCAGAAAATCTATGTTAAACCAGAATATATAATTAATACATTCGGCCATATAAATAATATCAGTGACTGTGTTAGGGAGGATATTATTAATTATATTTTAAGTACATAACATTAGTTTATTCTAAAAATTAAAATATACTCGTAATGAACATCTCCGTTTGGGAGATATCTCATACTTACTATTTAATTATGAAAATTATCAGTTATAAAATACTCATTTGGAGTTTTATTGCAGTGATATATGCAATTAAAATACTAATAGAGATTGTGGGATTTAATTAAAATCCCCTCATCCACTTAATATTTAAATTGAGGGACAAAATATTTTTATTTTCAAATAATAATTTAAAAAGGAATATTTAATTTTCCATCCAAAATTAATTTTTGATTTCTTTATTTTAATTATTCAAAATAAAATATGTTGGTACCTGGATTCGAACGGTTGCTAAGCACCTCGGCTTGACTCCCGTTTGAAGATGCTAGCTTCCTTGATCCAATGCTCTGCTAGTAAACCTGAGATGAACACAAAACCTAGACACCAATGGGGTGCCGAGTCAGGGAGACGGGCAATCGAATGAAGGAAAATACGATGAAATACTCAGTTATCAAATGGCCTACCTTTTAGGGTTAGGAACGTAGTTTATTTATAGTTGTCCCGTGCTCCTAGATTGTTGGAAAAGATGAGAGAGAATCCCTGAACGCCTACAGGGCGAGATTCTAGGGATTCGCAGTGATCACTCGGCTGATTTTTTGGAGTTACCTTTTCGGTGTTCGGGAGATGGTCTCCTCGGTCGGTCGGCTATGTCGAGCTGATGTGTCCGACGGGGTAGGGTACTTTCACTCAGCACCTATCCTTCTTCGCGTGATGGGATTTTTATCCTGCGGGTAAGAGGAATTCTACCCTGCAGTGGTTCTTCAACTCGGTCGGTACTGATCGACCGACTAGCTAAATCCTCATCAAAAGCCCCTATTCCCGAGTCGTACTTGCTCAGAGAATGGAATACCTCTAATCGAACTGTCGGTTATGTTGTTGTTGTTAGATCTCCCCGAGGTGACGGTTACACGGGGCCCTAGGCGTCTGCTCCGTTCCCCAAAGCAATGTTTTAGGGATGTCAAGCGTCCCATCACATTAACGCAGAATCTTCATGAGATCTTCTAAAATGGCTGGCCCTTGGCCTTCTGTTTGTGTGTGGCTCCATCAGTGGCGTTCGTTTTCATTGCATCGAACGGCTAGTATTGCATTTCTCCGAGGCCGTTGGATCAAGACACCTGTTCGAGCTTCAGAGTCCCAGCCACTGTATATTTATATGGACCATGCGGGGCCATTATTCTACTCTTTCTGAAATTGTAAATATCACGCATTCGGTTCTTGCCCTCCTCATCTAAGCGTCTTCTTCTTTGCTCGAGTTTCTCCTCAAGCCACTCGTCGTCTTCGCCTTTGTCACTTATTCAGTAAGCTTTTCTCCTTTTTCTCATTTTCCTATTTTTTTATTACATTCTACCTTCTTTCCACTCCGATTCTGAGTCCGAGGTCCCTGTGGACCCTCATTTTCGTCCTCCATCTCCTTGCTTCCTCGCCGATAGGTTGCTATACCTTTCCAGTAGGTTAGAACTCCACCCTTCGTTAGACGCCTTGTTGCCTGCCCACCCTTCTTTTGACATCTACCTTAGGAAAGTATCTCTCGTCGTTCAGTACACCCTTCCTTTAGTGAGGAGTGGGACCATGGCCTTTCCTCAAGAGAATCGTTCCTCTAATTGCTCGAGTAGCGAGCGGACCATCTCTCCTCTCGCCTTCGTCCTCGGGCTCCTTCTCCGGTCGACCAAAGTGAGGCATCTAGCTCAGTTGCTCGGTTGTTTGAGGAGGGTCCTCAGGACTTTGCCGCTGGGACTATTTCCTCGATCAGCCGAGTGACCAACCTCATCCAGCTCCACTCTTTCCTCGGTCTTCCTCCCTGTGTTGAATTTTGGCTGGCCCAAAATGGTGACCGAGCATGCCTGCCCCCTGATGGTAGATTAAGCATGTACGAACATGCCTTTGCCGCAGGGCTTAGGTTACCCTTCCCAGGATGGTGAGGGAGCTTTTAGGTTTCTTAGGTTTATCTCCTTGGCAGTTAATGCTCAATGGCTGGAGTATCCTCATCGGGTCGATAATTCTCTGGGCGGAGGTTTCTGGTGGCAAACATCATCTTACAGTGTAGGAATTCCTCTACTGCTACCAGCCGAGAGAGAAATAACTCAGTCGGTATTATTTCCAAGCTCGGTCAGACGACTAAACACTCATCCTTGGTTGTCCTACGATGAACAAGTTCTGGAAGGAGAGATTCTTCTTTCTCTCAGGAATCGGTTGGGAATTCCAGCCAGACAAAGTGATCGGCCCCCAAACTCCTCGGATCAGGATGTAGTGGGGGAAACCTAACCACGACCTCCTGTCTGTGGAACCTGAGATTACAGTCAAGGCAAAGGACAGAGTTAAAAAGGCCAATTAGTGACTCCACACTTGCTGAGCACTTGGATGCTTGGCCCCGAGGTCCCGGGTGAGTCTGTCATCTTGTTTACTTCAAAATTCTTCCTTTGGCATGTACTAGATTCTAACTCTCGCTCATTTCATTTGTAGGTATGTCGAAAAATCCGCTAAGATCCATGACTCAAAAGTTTGCTGAGAAGGAAACGGAGGTGAAACCCCCTGTTTTAAAAAAGCCGGGTGTGCTTCCTCATTTGGAAAAGGAAACAACACCTCCAGCGGTTGTCGTGCTGGATCCTTCTGAATCTATGTCATAGAAGGTTTCCAAGCCGACCGAGGTGGTCCAGCCGACCCCTCCAAATGCCGAGGGGCCCTCGACGACGGCGGGAATGGTTACTCCACCTGCCAACCTTTTGAGTGCCTATGACGCTGCTTCCAATGGAATGACGGCCTTCGTCGGTCCT
>JAUTBS010448785.1:0-15272 GCA_032361285.1 Aequorea victoria | reverse complement strand
ATTGAGTTTTGAGTCAGCGTGAGATATTTAGGAGGCAAGGAGCGTGCGCCATGTGAGGTGGTGTGCGCTGGGTGGGGTACTGAGGGGTGTTTTTGGTATTTTTGGGATTTTTTGGGTTATTTCGGGGTGTTTGGGGTTGCACTTGGAAGTACTTTTCAGACTTTCGAACACGTGTAGAAGCTCCTTTGGATGTGACTGATGCACTTTTCATCACCGGAAGGCTACGAAAGCTGGCCGATATTCGGTTAATCAAAAATGGGGTGTCTACACCCTAGAGAAAACCGGTCCAGATTCCCTAGTGTGACGGTCCGGCTTATTGTGGGCCTCCCACGGGGGTTTTTGGTCGGTCCGACATTTTTTGGGGGATTTGGGTATTTTTTTGCATTTTATTTGAGATAATTATGGAAAATAAGAGTTTTAATCATATGGAACTCTAATATTTTAAAAATTCATCTATTTTGGAAGGGTCCCAAGCCCAAAAAACTCTTTTATTTTATTATTTTGAGTTTTCTCCTTAATTTAAAAAAAAGTTTTAGGCTTTTCTTTGAAAAAGGTTTTGATTTTTGAAAAAGGATCTTAAATTTTCTTTTTAAAAAATAGTTTCTCTTTATTTTAAATCTAATTTTAAATTTTGAATTTCCTTGAGATCATTTGTTAGATTTACAATATTTTGGAAAACGTTTGGGCTTAAGGGTGTGTTTGGGGGAATTTTTAGATTAAAAATGGTTAGAATTTTTTTGAAAATATTTTCGAATTAAATCATAGTTAGGAATTTTTAGAAAAATATTTTTAGACTTATGTGACGTATTTTGAAATTAAAGTAAAACTATGGATTTTTGGCTTAAAAAAGAATGAGATTCTTGGAGGGGTGAGACGGCCTCAGTTTTCTAAATGGCGAAAAGTTTAGCTCTCCTGATTTAGTATTCGACGTATATGTCTCTGACTTTCATCATCGGGCTCAGATCATACTGATGGGTCTAAGCATTAGGGCTTGACAAAAAGGGGTGTCTACGTGCCACACGGGTACATAATGAAATAATAATGACAAATGTTCTTTTATATGGTTCGTGAAAAGTTAACTATCTAACCTGAATAAATTGTATCAAAATATGATTATTTTATCATATGGGTACGTTTCTTATTAATTGAATAAATCATTTATTAATGGGAAGTTTAGTTTTTATTGTTACTTCATCTTACGCACGATAACCGATATCTAAGTCAAATAAGTTCGTTTTTCTTTTAGTACTATTCCTATCATTTATTGTAACCAGAATCTACACTTCTTAAACTTCGCACATAACTCATAACTCTAATAATTGAAATAGGTTTTACTTTAAGTAAATCTTTCTTGAAGATATTAGAAGCTGACTAATTTATAAAGTTTAAAACTCAAAGATTTCTAAGACTCGGTTGGAGTATAAAAAGGACTTCACAAATCCTCCAAAAGATATGACAGGTTCATCATTGTGTTGGTTCATATCTTTCACTTACAACGACGTAAATATATGGTATTTTTGAATCATCATTAAGGAGTTATATTTAGAATTTTCAATTCCTAATTAATTTATTTTCCTTTAAAATCTTGGAACTGTATAATGTCATGGTGGCTACCAATCCTCGAACATTCGCTATCATTTCTACTCTCGATTCTCAAAACTAAGATAACTCTTAATAGAATATGGTTTACCTCTCGCTAAAGGATCTCAACAAACACCTTACCTAGACACATAATTATATGTCCGTTTGAAACTCTTTATGGTGTGCCTTTAGGGCAATCAGTCTCCAGAATTTTTGTCATAATTTCATTCAAAAACTTTGATTTCAATGTCATCGAATTCCTAACAGGTTGTGGCTTGGTTCTTGTGAGGAACTTTTAGGACAATTCATTCTCTAAGTTTATCAAGATTTCTCAAGGTCAATATCCATTTCTGAATATGGGGCATTTTCGAAGAAAATTATTTCTCAATTCATTTTGAAAATTCTAATACCTAACAACCACACTAAGAACACTTCTACACTCGTGAAGGAATCTCAAATCAACTCGTCTTCTCTTTATATTTATATAATCTTTTTAAGACTTTATTCATTCTAGATCTAATCTTTTCATGGGTATACACAATACGTAACGTACAAAATATATACCCATAAGCATATTAGAGAATGTTTCTCAATGTTTATCACCCAATTTGATTAAATTTCCCAAATTTTTTATTAGAAGAAATGACGATTAAGCATACTTTCAATTAGAATTTCAAAGCTAGTCGTTCAATTGTCGTGAGATACGGTAAGATATTCCCGAGATTTAACTCCCACAACATTATAACATATAGTACACATAGGCATAATTTATCTCTACCTATGTTTGGGATATGTGAACTTCTAAACTTCTCGGCTTACTAGATTATTCAGCAAGCCTTAAGGGCGACATCTGCTCATTAAAACATAAAAACACATAAGCAGTGTGTGATTATTGTGTATGTAATTCTATAATGTAGACACTCCATGCTGTCAGACCTTAGTACTTAGGCCCGTAAGTATGATTCGAGTCTGATGATGAAAGCCAAAGACACGACACACCGAATGTCAAGTCAGGAGAGTTGAATTTCTCGTCATTTAGAGAACCGAAACCGTTCCTCCTTTTAAAATCTTTTTTTAAAACAAAACTCATAACCCCATTTAAAAACATTTTTAAAAAATAAATCCCTAACCTTGTTTTAAGTTCAAAATATTTTTTAAAAACAATTCATCCTTGTTTAATTCTAAAATATTTTCAAAAAAATAATTTAACCAATTTTTAATCCAAAAATCTCTCCCAAACACACACTTATGCCCGTATACCAAATATTTTTTTGAAATATTCTAAATCTATTTTTTTTAAAAGATTCAAAATCTTTAATTCAAAATTTGATTTAAAATAAATAAGAATTATTTTTAGAAGAAAAATCCAAAAAACCTTCTTTTTAAAATCAAAAACCTTTTTTCAAAAAAGTCTAAAATCTTTTTTAATCAAAATAATTTCAAAAATCATGAAAATAAAGAGTTTTTTTGGAGTTGGAACTCTTTTAAATAAAAAGAATTTTCAAAATTAGGAGTTCCATAGGCTTTGGACTCTTTTTTTAATATTTATCCCAAAAAATATGCAAAATAAATAAAAAGACCCGAACTCTCCAAATAAGACCGGACCGACCAAAGATCCCCGTGGAAGGCCCATGGTAAGGCGGACCGGCACACTAGGAAAGTCGAACCGGCTTTCCCCTGGGTCCCAACTTTTTAGCTTTTATTTTATAATTTTGGTTTATCCCGATCCTTAAGACCTATCTTGGATCCAAAAATCTTCAAAGAAGTCCGGGATTGACTCTCTTGATTCCTCTATATAAACAAAGACTCTCTCGAGAGTCAAGGACGCGTACGAGAAAGCTCGAAACCCCCGGCTAACCTGATTCATACACGAAGTTTCTTAAACCTTAGCGATGCGGACATGAAAATTTCTAAAATCTCATAATTCTTCAAGTTTACAAGCCTTAGAAGCCACAAACCCAATGACCCATGACCCCGCAACTCTAGATTTGGGATTGCCGTTTCAAACAACTTGACAATCGATGATAAATTCAAAAGCGAAGAACGTGAGGGCGACCGACGGATCATACATGCAGATCTCGTGTTTGAAGATATGTTTCTTATTTCTCCTCTTTCAAAGCTCATGTGAACGGTCCATGTCATAAAGCGACTAAATAGATGTTTCTATTCGAATCTTTCCTATTTTTGAAGAAACCTTGATTTTTCAGTTAAAAATAAAAAATGATTGATTGTCGATCCGTCATTAATTTCCTTATGATATGATCGTAGTTTTCTTATTTTTGTTGTCGTTTAAGTTTTTCGTTTTATTCGTGTGGATTGAACGTGAATCTTTTAAAACTTAAGAAATACGTAATGAATAGTTTGCAATCGTTGTTGTATTCAACTTCTTTTTAATTTTTGGGTCATGTAAATAATAAGATAGTTGTGAGCAACGGTTCATTAGGTATTATTACGGATTCAAAATATTCACATTTTTTTCTTCCTCTTTCCATATCTGTGAATGGTTGGCTTGTGATGGATTGTTCAGTGGTATTGCACTTGACCTGTGTTTAATGGCGAGACGATGATAATCCTTAAATATGTATTCGGACCCAAAAAATCTTCAAAACTGTTATTTTGTCATCAAAAGGGGAATTTCTCATATGAAAAATAAAAAATCATTTAAAAAAAAATTATTTTATTTTATTTTTCTAGACAATAGGAAAAGCCTAAAAGATAGGATGAATCTTGATCCTTCCCACTCTTTAGGAATTTTCTTTCGACTAAAACACTTTTCTCAAAGATAAGGCACAAACCCCCTAAAAGTTGGGATGAATTGTGATCTTTCCAAACTTTAGGAATTCTTTTTAAGATAAATCGTCATTTTGATAATAACAAACCTTAAAAAGTGGAATAGGTTTTAACCTTTTCAATTTCTTAGAAGTTCATTTTCAATTAAATAACTTATTTTTTAGAAGTATTGATCTCACTCAAATCACCCCTTTTTTTAGATAATTAAAAATCTTAGAAAAGATGAGAGTACCTTATCCTTTTCAAATTTTAGAAATTTTGCTAAATTTATTTTTTAATTATTTTATTAAAACCCCTCGAGGGGGACTCCGCGGTCCTACTCAAGCCTTAGGGAGATTCATAAAAAAAATTAAAAATAAAAAAATTACTAGGACATCCCTCTCGCGGGTAAGCTATCCTCGTTATAGCATATGCTATCCACCAATTAGAATAAGAATATCTCTATCTAAGGATATGTTATTCCTATTTTAATTCTGAATTATGTAATCTTTGCCATTCTTATTTTTCCATAACTGACATTCATGCATTTGAGCCTAATTGGACTTAATTATAAACTAATGATTGGTGAGTAGAGACCGACGTAATTGTTGAGTGAGGTGGGTGCCTAATCCCTTCTCACTTCGTATCTTAACCCTTGAGTCGAGTTTTTTGGTAATGAAAGGGTCGGACCTTATCTATTATGGAGTTATTTTGAGAAAATGACTATTGAATCTTAAAATTAAGTGGCGACTCTTGTTTCAAAAGAACCTACGATTCTTGATCTCTAACTATGTGGAAACAAAATCAGAAAAAGTCAATTAAATTTGATGTGGGCTTTTTCAAAATAAAATTAATCCATTGGCTTGTGGGGTTCAAAATAAAAAAAGCTAGTTGATCATTAATTCATGGTTCGAGTAGGTATACATCGGGTTCAACGAATTTTGCGAGTGCTAACCCGCAGGAACCGTATCCTCATATCCCGATTTTGATAAAAGAAAAAGAAGATGGGCCTCCAGACTTCCAACCAAGAATCTTTTTCAGCCTGCCCACATATAGCTCTAGAGTTTTTTAAAAAAATAAAAAACTTTTGGTCTGATACCAACACTGTCACGATCCAAATCTCATAAGCTAGGATCAGTGACTGGCAGTGAGTCAATGCCCACCCGAGGCCTCTAACGAACGAGTTTATGGATTTTCTTTACTAATTAAAACTTTTTACTTGTTTATGAAAAATATTATTTTTTGTTGTAAGTTTGAAAAAGACAAATAGATTAAAATCACAGAGTAAAATGAGGTTATTTTTATAGAAGCGTGTTGTTAAACATATTTAACATAACTCACAGAGCATTCTAGAGTTTAAACTTATTACAAATATTCTCCATACATGCCCACATCCCGGACCATAATTGTAAAACCCGGTATATTTTTTTTATTTAAAACGAATTATTAAAAATAAAATAAATAATTAATTAATTAAAATAAACTAACTAATTAAAAATGTAATTAAATAAACTTGTAATCCGAAAACTTTAAAATAATAAATGATATTATAATAATAATGTTATGATTAATTGAATAAAGAAAGAATGAGACAAAATGAGAAATAAAATATTAAAGGATTCGTTCAACATGTGGGATAACAGCTGGTGGCTGGGTGAAAATAGGAAGATGATAAATATGATGGAGAGAATCAAGGGATGAACATGTGATCCCTAAAACCTTGCTAGCAATCCCTTATAAAAAGGAAGTCCATCCCTCGCAGAAACTCCATCTCTCTGTAATCCCCTTCTCTCTCTCTCAACTGCTCTCTCGGCTGCTCCCCTCTGCCAGAATTGTTGCCCAACAGCCACCACCACGAGCACCACTCATACCATCACCAGTGTAGGCGTCACCACCACCGAGCGACGCCATCGTCATCGTCATCCTCCTTTTCCCTGGTTTGTCATCCTCACACTCTCTGTTTCAGATATATATACACATATATATGTATATATTTATCACATTATTAAATAGTTGTGTAATTCTCAATTAAAAGGTTTAATCTTTAAGTAATTCGAGTCTATAAAGATATATGAATATACCACGTTTGAATGTAAGAAAACCAAAGACATAGACTTTGATATATATATATATATATATGTTAGCATAAAGGTTTTTCAATCATGTTTCTATTTGGTTTTGACTTAACAACGTTTTGATTTGCTCTTTAGGAGCTTGTGAGCCAAACCAATTTAGGGGAGATTGTTAGCCTAAAGGTCTTTCAATCAAACCTTTAAGCTTTTGTTTATTTATTTTTTGTCTCAACAACATAATTGTTTTATCCTTAAAGTTTGTTTAGCCAAATCAAGTAAATGATCATTATTGTTTGTATGTCTTTATGCATTATATTTCATGACATTACAACATAATTGATTTAAATCTTTGGGACTTTATTCTTGATTATTCTAATGACTTGTCCATGTATGAGAAAGTTTTTTTCATGATTAATTATGTTTTTATAGCCCAAGTCTCCAGCAAAAAGTCAAGAAAAATGAAGAAGACTTTTCGGAGATTGCTTTGCCCAAGAACAAGCTGCATTACAAAAGAAGATCAGTTTGGCTAAGGAGCAAAGGATCGACACATGTTGAAAAAGTGTCGACACCTTGAAGACAGCACAACCCAGTTCTTGAAGACAAGAAGGTTTGGGTCGACACCAAAATTAAATGTGTCGACACAAGACCAGTATATTCCAGCAGAAAGAACTGAATCCAAAGAAGAAGTGTCGACACCAAAGAAGAAAAGGTCGACACAAAGGCTATTCCAGTGGGCACTGGAGTTAAAGACTGAAAAGCTTGGAAAGGGTCGATACAAAGGCTAAAAGGGTCGACACATTGTTATACCAGCTATTTCAGATATAGGCCAAAAAGGGTCGACACAAGTTGGAAATGTGTCGACACAAAGGTTCTTTCAGTAAGCATCTTTTTCAAGCCTCAGCAAAATCAAAGAAAGGGTCGCCACAAAATAAAGATGTGTCGACACAAAAAGGCTTACCGTGAGCAACAAATTTCTGGAGTTTCAAAATGAAAAGAAGGGTCGACACCAAAGAAGAATATGTCGAAACAAACTTGCCCAGCTTTAGTTGTATCGACACCAAGGGTTATTTGTGTCAACACAAAGCGCGAAGAATCAAAATCCTAAAGCTTCGTAACGGCTAATTTTTGAACTCCAACGTCTAGTTTTTCTTCTCCAACGGCTCTATCTTTCTTCCAAGGTTTAAATATCATCTTTGAAAATCAAGAGCCTTTATGGAAGTCATCTAAGAGAGAAGAAAAATGATCATCACAAAGATACACTCAAGATCCTGAAATCTACTGTGCCAAAGAGCTTATGCTCTGTTTTTCAAATCAGAACTTCTTCTGATTTTGTATTTCTCTCTTCTCCTCTATTCTTATTGTAAATCATTATTGAGAGAGAGTGACATTTGTAAGTGAGACATCATTGTAAAATCATCTCAACCAAGGAGATCATCCTCACACCATCTCTACTATCAAAAGAGATATGTGGTTACTCTTCACCCAAAGAAGAAGGTGGTTTCGATTGACCCATTCAACAATCCGATTAAGTTCCTCTTCACCCGTAAAGAAGAAGGTGGTTTCTCTTCACCATTATTGAAGAAGGCGGTTATGATTCACCTATTCAAGAATCTGTAAAAGGTTTTGATTCACCCGCAAGAATTCGATATTGAATTTCCAACGGAGCTTGGAGAGTGGACGTAGGTCGAGTTGACCGAACCACTATAAAAACTTGTGTTTGCATTCTCTCTTCCCTTAAACTCTTTAATTTCAGTATTTTAATATTGCTTTAATTTTCGCTGCATACTTCACTCTTTTATAAAGCAATCAAAAAGAGTTTAGAAAGTTTTAAAAGAGAAAAATATAAGAAAATTTTGCCATCAACCCATTCACCCCCCTTTGGGTTGATTGTAACTAAGTTCAATCACCTTAGTGTACCCAACAGCATTAAATGCGAATCTTTTGAAATCTAAAAAATGGCAGTCATTTGGTGTTCTTTTGATGCGTGGTTCAACCTGGGCCGTCGATTTTAATACATTGGATGGTCGGTATTGCATATTCTCAGGGTCGTTGGATCAGGGAGTATGTTTTAATCTGGGCCCTTCATGTAATGTCTATATATATAAGGGGTTGGGGGCTCTTGCTCAGTTCTTTGAAATCGTGACTCGAGCATATATTCTCTCCTGTATTTCTTCTTCCTCCGATCATTGTTTTCTTTCAAGTCTCCATTCAAGTCTCCTAGTGCATTCCTCGCTTCTGTCGCTTAGTTAGCTTTTTTTCCTTATCCTCTTTATTTTAGTATTATTTAGTAACCGAGCCATTTTGGCTTCTCTCGACCCCGAGTTAGAGGTTCTTCCTTGCCCTCATTTTTTTGTACCCTCTTCCTCATTTTTTGTTAATAGAGTCCTATTTTATTCTTGTAGGTTTGAGCTTCTCCCTTTGGACGACACATTTGTGCCTGACCATCCAGTTTTTGATTTATTTTTTCGAAAGGTGTGCATCATAGTTCAGTATACAATCCCTTTTTTGAGGAGTGGGACCATGGAGTTCCCTCAGGAAATTCATTATTTTGGTCATTCGAGTAGCGAAAGGACTATTTCTTTCCCTGCTTCCCCTTCTCGGGAGTCATTTCCTGCCGATCGAGGTGAAGCCTCGAGTTCGGTCGCTCACCTCTTTGAAGAAGGCTCTCAGGAATTTTCTACAGAGCTTATTCCCTTGGTTAGTCGAGTGACTGACTTAGTTCGCCTTCATTCTTTACTCTGTCTTTCTTTTGATATAGAATTTTATCTCACCCAAAATGATGAGCGGGCATGCTTGCCTCCTGATGGTAAGATAGGCATGTACGAACATGCCTTCGCCACTGGGCTGAGGCTACCTTTTCCTAGGATAGTTAAGGTGGTCCTAGATCTTTTGGGTCTATCCCCGGGTCAGTTAATGCCCAATGCTTGGAGGATCTTCTATGGGGCCATCATCCTATAGGAGGAGGTTTCTGGTGGTGAACACCACCTAAAAGTGGAGAAATTCCTTTATTATTACCAGCCAAGGGAAAAAATAACTCGGCTGGTATTATTTCAAAGCTCGGTCGGACGATCGAGTCCTCATTATTAATTGCCCTTTCTTAAATAAATTCTAGAACGATAAATTCTTCTTTATTTCTAGGCTAGGTTGGGAATTCCAACCAGATGAGGTGGTAGGCCCTCACACCACGAGGATCAGGATGAGGTGGGGGAAGCCTAATTATGAAGTCATCTCGGCCGAACTCGAAATTGACGCTGAGGCAAAAGTTAGAGTAAAAACTGCTCGGGGTTATTCTGATAGATTGTATAGGAAGTTGGTGACTCCTCACTCATTGAGCGCCTGGCCACTCGGCCCTGAAGTCCCGAGTGAGAACTGTACCCCTTTTTGTTTTTATTCTGCTCAGCTCTTTCTGCTTTCCTACTTCCTTTCGTATTACGTTTGATTCTGACTTTTTCATCTTTTTTTTTTGCAGGAATGTTGAAGAGACCTAGGAAGGCTGTGGCCTAGAAATTTCTAGCTCGGGACGGCATAGAGATCGAGCCCTCGATAACCAAAAGGCCGAGGAGGGGCTTGCCCGAGATTGGGATGGACCAGCCTACCACCGTCGTAGAGCTGGACTCTCCCAAGGCCTCCATGTTAGTGGAGCCGACGCCTTTGGTGGAGGGAACCTCCTCAGCAGTCACTGCTGTCCCCGATCCCCCTACTGGGTCGGTCACCCCTCTAGCTATCTTGAACACTCTTTCTCCGAAGGGAGCCCCGAGTTCATCCTGTGAGCTGTTGAGCAAATTCAGCGTGGCCCAGGCCAAGATGTCTGAGTTCGTTGGAGACGCCAACACTCCCCTGAGTGAGGTTAGGACAGTTCATTTGGCTCAGGACTTGCTCATGGACTTGACTCGGGTGAGGTTTATTTTTGTCTCTGGTCATTTAGCCTTGTCTTTCTTATCTAGACTTTTCTTTCTTTCGGTATTTCTTTTATAGGCTTGTGCTTGGGTGAATCAGATGTCCAGTCGCTACTATCAGCGGGAGAAACTTCTTGGTTCTGAAAAGAAAAAGGCCATTGTTATGCAAGCCAAACTTTTAAAGCAGCTCGAGGAGCAGAAGAAGGCTGAGGCCGAGGACCAGCATGTGGCATTCGAGGCTAAGGAGGAAGTGGCCACTCTTTTGACCGAGAAGGAGGTTGTTAAGGAGGCGATTGCTCGAGCCAAGGGGAGGGTGAAAAAGTTAGAGGAGAAGTTGGCCAAGTCTTTCACCAAGTGGACTGCTGCCAAGAAGGAGGCAGTCGAGGCATTTAAGGGCTCAGAGGAGTTCGAGGTGGAGACTGCTGAATACTACGTTAGCGGCTTTAACGCGACGAAGGCTCATGCGGTGGCCTCCTTCAAAGGTTTGGATTTCTCCTGCTTTCACTGGAAGAAGGACGACCCCATACCTGAGGAAGGTGGCTCGGTCAAGAACACTACCGATAAGCCATCCGTCTGACTCCTCTCTCTGTAGTTTCTTTTAACATTTTTCTTTTTCTGTGCTCTTATAAAAATAGTTTGTTTTTTTAATATTTTTGAATGGAATGAAAGCATCTTCAAATGTTCTATCTTTAGTCTGAATGAATGTTTTTCATTACCTTATATGTTGTTTATTTCGCTAAGTGTTGGACCCCTCAGTCGGTCATTCCACTTTTTATTGAATGAATGGAGTACTTTAGTCCAGTCGAACCCTGTGTGGCCCTTTCTTTGTCCCGATTGACCAGAACCTTGGACAAAATTGCCAAGTATTTGCTTCCTCGGTCGGGCTTTCTAATAGCCTCTGATCATCAAATCTTTGAGTTTTTCTCAATCAGCCACTTTTAGATGGTCTAACCTTGTGCCATCTCACAGTGATCATTTTTCTTATCGTCTCGATTAGACTTTCTAGTTGAATTAAATCTTTTAGGCCGACTGGGTGATAGCTCGGCTGTCAAACTTTAGTAACTTTGGGCCTTAGTTGGATACCTTTAGTCGATCCAATCTCCTTTGGGTCGACCAGGTGATAGCTCGACTGTCAAACTTTAGTAACCTGGTTGTCGGACTTTGAACCTTTTAGCCTCAGCTGAATACATTCAATCGATCCAACCTCATTTTGGCCGACTAGGTGAAAACCTGGTTATCAAACTTTAAACATTCTGGCCTCGGTTGGATACCTTCAATTGATCCAACCGCATTTGGGCCGACCAGGTGAAAACATGGTTGTCAAACTTTGAACCTTCTAACCTCGGTTGGATACCTTCAATCGATCCAACCCCATTTAGGCCGACCAAGTGAAAACCTGGTTGTCAAGCTTTGAACCTTCTGGCCTCGGTTGGATACCTTTAATCGATCCAACCTCATTTGGGCCGACTAGGTGAAAAACTTAGTTGTTGAACTTTGAACCTTTTGGCCTCGGTTGGATACCGTCAATCGATCCAACCTCATTTGGGCAGACTAGGTGAAAACCTGGTTGTCAAACTTTAAACTTTTTGGCCTCGGTTGGATACCTTTAATCGATTCAACCTCATTTGGACTGACTATGTGAAAACTTGGTTGTTGAAATTTGTACTTTTTGGCCTTGGTTGGATACCTTCAATAGATCCAACCTCATTTGGGGCGATTAGGTGAAAACTTGGTTGTCGAACTTCGAACGTTTTGGCCTCGGTTGGATACCTTTAATCGATCCAACCTCATTTGGGCCGATCAGGTGAAAACTTGGTTTGTCAAACTTTGGCACGTTTGTCGAACTTCGGCGGATATACAGTTTTTATGAAAGCATGAAGGCATATATAACAAAAAAATGGTACTTTTATTGTTGTCATTTTACATGTTTTATCACTGGTAGTATTTTTTGAGTGCTCGGCATTCCACGCAGTGGGAGTATGCCACCGGTTGCATCATTTAGTCGGTATACCCCGAATCTCAATCGGTCTTCCACTTGGTATGGACCTTCCCAGTTCGGGCCCAACTTACTCTCTCAGGGATCTTTAGTAGCGAGAGAGACCTTTCGAAGGACTAAGTCCCCTATTATGAATTCTCTCTTCTTGACATTGTTGTCGTAGTACCTTTTCATTCTCTGTTGGTAAATCTTCGTTCTGAGAGTTGAGGCCTCGCGTACCTCATCTACTTGATCCATGCCTTCTCGGAGGGCACGGTCATTCCTTTCTTCGTCAAAATTGGTGATTCAGTGGCTTGCTAAACCAATCTCTACCGGGATGACTGCCTCGCTTCCGTAGGCGAGCATGAATGAAGTCTCCCCCATTGGGGTTCGAACTGTAGTTTGATATGCCCAGAGGATGTTTAGGAGCTCCTCGACCTAGAGGCCTTTTGCTGACTATAGTTTAGTCTTGATCATTTTTAAGATTGTTCTGTTGGTCACTTCGACCTGCCCGTT
The DNA here is from genome assembly GCA_032361285.1 of Aequorea victoria. Classification (NCBI taxonomy): domain Eukaryota; kingdom Metazoa; phylum Cnidaria; class Hydrozoa; order Leptothecata; family Aequoreidae; genus Aequorea; species Aequorea victoria. The sequence goes on along the minus strand of JAUTBS010448785.1, from coordinate 2,463 downwards.
AGCTTGTGGATGGGCAAGGTAGGAGTACCTATTCTGGATGCAGAACGAACCGCAGAACTCTCTAAATCCTTTGCTATTGAATTGCATTCCGTTGTTAGTGATAATGCTTATCGGGATGCCGAATCAACATATGATTGACTTTCACACAAAGTCTACTACCTTCTGTTCAGTGATTTTTGCCAATGGCTCAGCTTCTACCCACTTGGTGAAGTATTTGATTGCTATCATTAAGAACTTCCCCTGATCTCTCCCAGTTGGGAAAGGTCCTACAATGTCTATTCCCCATTGGGCGAATGGCCATAGGGTGGTGATTATAGTGAGTTCTTCCGGCGGCTGTCTGGGGATGGTTGCAAATCTTTGGCATTTTTCGAACTTGTTGACAAAGTCTTCAGCATCTTTTTGGATGGTGGGCCAATAGTAACAGCCCTTAGGAGTTTTCTTGATAGGACCCGAGCACCCGAGTGATTGCCACATACCCCTTCGTGTACTTCTTTCATTACGTACTCAGATTCTTCTTTTGAGATGCACCTTAGGTAAGGTACAAAGAAGCCATGTTTGTAGAGAATGTCATCAATGAGCATATACTTGCTTGCTCGGTACCTTAGTTTTTTTTCTTCTACTCAGTCGGTAGGTAGTTAACCATCTCGCGAAAAGTTGATTATACTCTCTGCCCAGATTATACGAACCTGTGCCAAGCTTATTGCTGGTGGTGTCTCTTTCTAAGTGATGCTTGGCTGGATTAGGTACTCTGTTAATACTCCTCTACCCATCTGCACCTCGGGAGCTGAGGCCAGCTGAGCAAGATCATCAGCTCGCTGGTTGTGATCCATGGGGATCCTCTCAATTAAGAACTTATCGAGCTAAACTTTGAGCTCTTCGGTGATAATTTTGTAAGCCTTCATTCAATCTTTTCGTGCTTTGTATTGTCCTTGGATTTGACCGACCACCAGTTGTTAGTCACTAAGGATTCTGATCTGTGTTGCCTCCAATTCTAGTGCCAATTTGAGGTCGGCTATGACAGCCTCGTACTCAGCTTCGCTGTTGGTCGTTCGAAAATTGAAATGTATAGAATATTACAATTCATCTTTTTATGGGGAGATGAGGATGAGACCAGTGCCACTGGTCGATTGGTTTTTGGATCCATCTACGCTTATTGTCCATACCTGGTGAGCGTCAAAAGCTACCTCGGTCCCTGGTTCGGTTGTCGATGGATTGACCTCTGATGGATTGGGAAACTGCTCGGCGAATGGGGTCTCGATCATGAATTCTACGATGAAGTTTGCCACTGCTTGCCCTTTGATGGCTGGTCGTGGTCGGTACTGGATGTCAAACTCGCGTAGCTCCATTGACCACTGTGTCAGGCGACCAGAGGTTTTTGGACTTTGCAATATCTATTGTAATTGTTGGTTGGTCAGCACGACTATGTTGTGAGCCTGGAAGTAGGGACACAGTTGTTTAGCCTAGATGACCAAGGAAAATGCCAGCTACTTCACCCGAGGATATCTGGATTCTGCTCCCCAGAATGCTTGGCTTGTATAGTAGATGGGTCTCTAAGCACCCTCATCTTCTCGGATGAGGGCTGAGCTCACTGCTATTTGGGAGACGGCCAAGTAGAGCAAGAGCTCCTCTCTAGGAACTGCTCGAGAAAGTAATGGGGGAGAACCTAAGTACAGCTTGAGGTCGGGGAATGCTTGTTCACAAGCTTCGGTCCAGTCGAATACCTCCTTCAAGATGCCAAAAAGGGCGTGCATCGGTCGGTCGCCTTGAGATGATCCACATATCCATAGAAATATTTATGAGTCTAGGCTCATCACCGTTTTACAGAAGTTGATTTCGTTGAGTAGATTTTGAGATATTTCGATTATACCAAACAGTCCCTTATTTTAACAGATTCTGTTGTGGTATTTTTTGGACCCCTTTCCGTGTACAAACAGTGTTCGGTTCTTTAGCAAAAATGTATATAATACCTTCATCTAGGTCTCTGTAAATTTTCATAATTGTTTAGTGCGATTTGGTATTTTTAAGGTATTTTATGCCTCTGTGGCAGATTTTGAGAAAACAGAGAATGATGAGTTAAGGAAGCTTTGAGCCAAACCTAAGTACTTAAGCCTAAGCAAGGGACATTGGGGATTATGAGGGTACTGAGAATGATCAATAATGATATAAATAAGAATAAAAATATCCCACTTGCATACCCACATACGTATTCATGTATCACTTTAGTGCGCGTAGTTGAGTTCTATTCGATTTATGTGTTAGGAACCAGAGTTCCGGAATGAATTGGAGGGTGTGGCTCGAGGAGGAGCGCTCGCTTCTGAGGTTGGTGTTCTTATTATTAGCTTTGTATTATGGATGTGTGAATGGTTAAATTTCGTATGCTTTGATTAATGGTAGTTTAACTTGTGAAAGAAACCTTTACTTGCGAACTCGTGTTTTATGAACTTATGTTTTGGAACATAGTGG